>JAWPHD010006337.1:0-146440 GCA_037043455.1 Cyrtodaria siliqua
TGAGCTCGTATGCGGTGTGTCTTACTGCTGAGTCTGCTACTTTTTTCTCTTGTCTGTGTTTGTTGCTTTTAAGGGATTCACCTTTCAGTATTTATTAATAGAAAATGACTATAATACACTGACGGTAGTGGTGTGTCTTTTACTTTTTGATCATTAACATGTTTGCTGATACTATTATAAAGACGGAACAATTATTCAAATACAAGAATTAATTCGCAGTTACTACCGCGTTTAATACCTCATAAACGCCAAAAATATGCGAAACAATTCTTTAATAAATGAGCACTCACGTATAAGATACACTGTAAAAGAAAACCTAACCTTCAATTGTGGCGGCCTCATTCATTTCGATGTAGAACCATTTAATTGATCAAATGCAATTGTTCTAGTGGGCATTCGAGGTGATAAGCGTACTTGCTGCACGATTTTTCAGCTTTTCAAAACACCACAGGGGCCTGTATTTTCCATATTTTCGTTAACTTGAGAACATTAAGCTGGATTATGAGTAATTATTGGTGTATCACTTCTCTGTACACCATGCAAAGGAATAATTTGTCACGTAATGTTTGCTATGGATAAGAACAGAAGAAGACGAATACTTGGTTTACTGCCGGTCTTACGCGTACCACCTCCGGATGTAACCGGCTACTTCATGCAGTGATCTTTGCTTTTTGTGGCCATTTGTCGTCCTCCATCGGATCCTCTTTTAGACCTACGGCAGCGATTGTTTGGGCATGATCAAAATGTATATGTAGGGAAAGATCTATTTTAAATCTATTCATCTAATCGCTTCCAATTTTATGAAATTACTGGGGAAACACCAGAGACAGTGTTGCAACTTGCTAATGTTATTGATTTAGACATTAAAAGGGAGTATCGACTATCTTACATCAGTCGTATTTTATAGTTTTTCTAGGGATAACATGTTATCCATCATATTAATGTTGTCTACGATGTTCCAACAATCAAAAATGAAATCCACTCTACGGTGCCTGTATTTCTGAAGAGACTGAAACCTTTGATCGAATGGCCCCCTAATCCCGAAAGGATTGAAATGGTATGTAACTGGCCTAAGATCCCAGAGTGATAGAACGTCGCATATAATACACCCCTCGACTACTGAGCCGCGGGAGAATCATTACTACACCGTCATTTTCTACGGTGGCATAGACGTGACATGTGAGAAAAATAATTTATCTCGTGTCCACGAGTTATTAAGTCGTGGCCTCGACTTATTATCTCGTGGCCACGACTTATTTATCTCGTGGCCCCGACTTATTATCTCGTGGCCACGACTTATTTATCGCGTGGCCACGACATAATTAGCCAATTAGAAGTGCTGAAAAAATTCACTTGAAATCGCGACTTGGATAGGAGTAGCGGAAACTAAGGATGATCGGGTTTCGAGTGGGTTAGGCGGAGTGGGGTGGGGTTGGGGGAGGGATTTGGGGGGAAACATAGCTATAAGTCTATGAATAGACCAAAACAACACAGAAATATGTAAAAAAAATCGGGTTTTGAGTTGGTTGGGCGTGGGGGTGGGGTTGGGGGACAACATAGCTATAAGTCTATGAATGGACAAAAAAAAACAACAGAAATATGTAAAAAACAACAACAAAAAAACAGGTTTTGCGTAGGTTAGGCGGGGTGGGGGTGGGGGTGGGGGCGGGCAACATAGCTATAAATCTAGAAATGGACCGTAACAACACAGAAATATGTAAAAATAAATAAATATCGGGTTTCGAGTGGCTTAGGCGGAGGGTGTGTGGGAGGGTGTGGTGAGGGTGGGGGGGGGGGGGGGGTGGGGCGGGTAAGCGGGGAAACATAGCTATAAGTCTGTGAATAGACCAAAACAACACAGAAATATGTAAACAAAACAAAAAAAACTTCGGGTTTCGAGTGGGTTAGGCGGGGTGGGTGGGGGCGAGGGAGAATGGCAGGCAACATAGCTATAAGTCTATGAATGGACCAAAAACAATTCAGCAATATGTAAAAAAAAAAAAAAAAAATGGGCGTGGCCGGATGGGGGGTGGTTTTGGGGCGGGGCGGGGCGCCGGTATGGAGAGAGGGAGCCCATACCACAATATGGGTGAATTTTCACAAGGAAATTTGTCCAAGTCGCGATTTCTAGTGAATTTTTTCAGCACTTCATGATTGGCTAAGTATGTCGTGACTTAATAACTCGTGGCTACGAGATAAATTATTTTTCTCACATGTCAGGTCTATGCCGCCGTAATTTTCACTGTACACTGGTCAAAATTCTTAATTACTCACTTTTGTATCGTAACCAATTTTCTAAGTTTAAACTTATTTTAGAACAGTTGTGTTACAAGTATTTTGTTTTGACCAATAGTTTGTAAAATATTAGTTTTTGTTTAAATTGTTACCTCTGTAGAGAGTTACCGTCCTTATATATGAAATTATGAAATGTGCTGAAAAAACAACAACATCAAAGTCCATTGAAAGATATAACATTCTTAAGACTGGCAGAAAATAATGTTAGACAACATAATTGTTTGACCCATTTATTGCAGATGTTACGTTTATAATAAAATGAAAAATGGACAATCCTAAATTACCTCCCTTTTAATTGAATATCGTTTTAAATTCAAGTAACTGTAATTCAGCGTAAGCTGCACTTATTCAAAATACACAATTTCTAAGTAACCCGTTGAGGTAGTGTTATAATTTATGTGTATGAAATAACATCGACCTGAAAGCTTTACAATATGTATATGCAATCAAAGTAGACGACTTAAACGCGTTAGTTTGCAGTTTAAATATATCTTCAATCAAGCTAAAATACACAAAGCTATGAGAAGATAATTGACATATCTTTTCCTGGGTACATAGGAATTTTGACTGTTATATACATATACGAGGGCCGTTCAAATATTACGTGGACATTTTTAATAGTTATTACACTTTTATAAATCAAGTAAATTAAATTATATAGCATTAAAGGTTTACATTTTCACTTTCATATAAGTAAATATTATTTACTTTTGAAACATATTTCAAGAAATACGAGTTTTTATAACCCTATTGTAGCCTCCAAGGAGCACGTCATTTGTGTGCTATGGCTTCGCCGTGAAAACTGAAAACAACCTAACCTTATAAATGATGAAAAATGCTAGAAATTATAGACGTAATTGTTATTTAATTAGATTATTGTATTATTCATGTTTTGCATTAAATAACTATTTTACAGCATTGTTGAATAATCATGGTTTATAAGTATATCATAGCTTCGGAAAGAGATCATAAGAATTTGATCGAGATTAGCATAAATATTCAAAATATTTAGAAAACAAATAGCATAGTCATTCCAAATGACATGTTTTAATGAAAATATATTCGTATTCCTAATTTATTAACATATATATTTGGAAGAAAAGATGTAAGATTTTAAAATTTTAATTTTTTGTATTCAATGTTTGTATTTTTGTTTGTTTTGTTTTATTAAAAGATCCTATTCTTTAATATTTTATTAACATTTTAGTGCTCCGTGATTTTTTCTGACGTCATCAATTTCAACTTAAAAGCAAGGAAGTGTTCGTCTACTTATGTATATTTATCATAGTTTTCCTTGTTCAATATTTATAAAATTTCATAATTGTAATTTTGGAATACTAGTGACAATGCATTTTTTTGTGTGTATTTTCGCCGAAGATTTTGCTTTTATTTAGGAATTCCCGAAATGCAGTTACGAAATACAGACGTCACATTTTGGACTGCTCCGTAGATGGGTTTCTCGCCTTATTATATCATTCATTGTAACGTAAATAGACTTGGTATCGATGTTTTGTTTAAATCATTTGATTTCTTATGAGTTGGATTACAACGTAAATGCATCTTAAAGGTTTACGTCAATAAATGAGTGCGATATCGAAAATGTCCACGTATTATTTGAACAGCCAGATAGTGGTAAACAATGTGGGCGATATTTGTTATGCAAAACGTTGCTCGAAGATATGATTATCCTGCAATGACTCATTTTACAGCACAACAACTTGCAAGAAAACAAAGTGCAGACGGGAAATTTATGTTTTTTTAATTGACATGTTTGTACACAAACACCTTTGAGCCTATTAAATCCTAGGTTGTTACGCAATTGTGCCCCCACCCACCCTACCCTCACCCCTCCACATTTTCTCGTGCTTATTTCTCGTGCTTATTATTTAGTCTTATGTTCTAATCGGTATCGTAGTTAGTGTGGTCTATTGTCCCTTTAGGATAAAAGCCCGCTCTCATCACTATGTCGTTATACCGATATCACGTACAGTAGGAACGCCAGCCCTATGGCGTAGGGATATTTATCAAACAAGGTCACGTGATAAAATCGGTAACAAAATGACATTATTGGGAAAATTTTCACTGGTCAGATTTATACACCTCTTATCTATAAACTGTGATTATGACAAAACACAATCACAGATCGTTGTTAAAGTAATAATATTCACACTACATTGTTCGAACATAATTGGTGTACACTTCGTGGAATTCCCATTAATAGTGAAAGGTATTTTTCCAAGGGATGAATTTAGGTTGTTTTAAGGTTTAAATTGCCAACAATGCGCTTTTAAATTAAAATCGATTTATTTCGTCATTTTAGAAGCGAAAATAAAAACATATGCATGTACGCATAGATAAATCTTTCCTCTGTCCATATGCAAAATTTAATGAAATCGGAGACAAGTACTTTTTTTTTCCCAAAATTAACTAACATGACCCACGGACTCAAAGACGGCATAACGCATATACATTTACAGACGCGACTGGGTACACAAAAAATGAAATAATTCCATTATTTCAATACATATATTTCCAATGTATGTATCCATGCATTCCAGATTAAATTTCTGATCTATACATGCTTTTGGTTTATGCCGGAGTGCTCGGAATAGGTTTTAACAAACCAAATTGCAACGGTACGTCGGGAAAGAAAATGAGGATGGTGAAAATATATATTGCAGTGCTAATTTTCTGAATCCGAAAAAATTGCAAAAAAATGAAGTTTTAACAACGAGAATGAAATGTTTTTCTTGAAAGTGTTCATTGACATGTCTACTATTAAAAACCAAAATTTAAAGTCAATCAGAAAAAAGTACTTTTTTTTCCCCAAAATTAACAAAGTACACCGTGTTCGCTAAAATATGAACAATCGCCTTTCGAAGTTAATGTACACGCGGGATATAAAACCATGAGATTATGAAATCCTTTTTAAGAGATATATTGATTTCAATATTGTTCTGTATTTAATAAATTATTAGAGTAGAATGTTCACAGTTTTTCTCAAGGACACCATTACGGTAGTATCCCTGCAACCCCGCCCCTCATCCCACCCCCACCACCCTCCATACCGTATTGATTAAGTTGTATATAGCTGCGAATGGGCAGTTTTAATCAAATTCGATTTATTTCATCATTTTAGAAGCGAGAGAAAAAAACAAAAGCATGTACGCGTAAATACATATTTCCTCTGTATATATGTAAAATATAAAAATAAATCGGAGGGAAGTACTTTTTCCCCCGAAAATTAACGAAGTACACCGTAATCGCTTAAATACGCCGAATCGACGTTCCAAATCTATGTTCGCACGGAATAAAATTGTGAAATTATGATTTCATTTATAAAGATAAATCGATTTCAGCATTTTTCAATAGTTGTTATATTGATGTAGTATGTTCACAGTATTTATGAGAGCAACATTACGGTAGTATCCCTCCAACCCCGTCGGCTTCCCCCCTCAAACCCGTTCATACAATACGTTGTGTATTGCTGAGAATGCGCCTTTCATTCAAATCGATTTATTTCGTCATTCTAGAAGCGAGAATAAAAACAAAATCATATAGATACATCTCTCCTCTGTATATATGTAGAATTTCAATAAACGGAGACAAGTACTAATTAAGTAACTGGACCTCCGACCCAAAGACGGCAACATTCATATTCATTTAGAAAGACGACCGGCTACAGAAACAATTAAATACTTTTGTTATGTAAACATATTTATTTAAAATGTATGTGTCCATGTATTTTACACTATTTTTTTCATCTATACATGCTTTGGGTTTATGTCAGAGTGCCCAATTTATTTTAACAAACAATGTTGCAACGGTATATCGGAAAATGAAATCATGATGGCGGCAACATACGTTGCAGAGTTAATTTTCGAAATCAGAAAAAGCGATAAACTAATAACAGTTTAAAAGGCAGAAAAAGTATATTCTTTTAACTGTTCGTTTAAAACTGAGGGGGCGACTCGAGTTTTAAAGAAAGCAAGATTGGCGTGTGTCCCTTTAAACAAGTAAATAAATGACTGACGAGTAACAGACATGCTATTGTCAGTAACAAACATGATTTTGTGTAGAAGATTGCATAACATAAACATGTGGGCATGACATTGTGTCAATGGAGCACTTGCCAGATGTGTGGTGTTGTGAAACATTGTACGCGTGAATCCAAAAGGTGCGGGTCTGTTATATTTATAGGGCATAATTATACAGTTTTATATATATATTTATATATATTATTATTTTATATTTATTTTTATGGTCCCAGAACGCAGTCATACTCACTACTATATTGAAAGTAAATACTGAGTATATATGTGCTCTGCGTTACGATCTGTAGTATTTAAAAACAGACATATTAAACATTTCCCTGAAATATATATAACGATGATAAATACTATATTCATAGAATTATTTTTTCCTGAAAAAAAAAATACATTTTTGTTTTCAGCAGTTGAAATCTACTATATTCTGCGAATATTGTTATTCTGCGAATATTGTTACTTTGAAAATTTGAATACGTCTGTTTTCATCAAATAGCATGTTTTGTTTGTTTTAATATTATTATTTTTTTAATTTATGATTTTTAAAAAAAAATGGATGATCGGAATATGTCTTGCACACTGTTGAATCCTGTTATTTAACAACGAGTGGTTTGGTTCACAGGCGACAGTATCGGTGAACAAAACCACTTGTTTTACTGGATTCAACATTGTGCAAGAAAATATTCATATATACTGAAAGGAAAAAGAAACGCAGGGTGCGTATTTCCGCTATATATTGCATATACTGCACACTTAATTCCATATATATTCCAAGGAAATCCCAAGATGTTTTGTAAAAAAAAAAAAGTGCAGTTAGTTAGAGAAAGGACACAAATGTGATGTTGTAGACGTTTTAATCACAGTACACGTTGTAACAAGAAATTCATAAATGCTGAAGTTCCTCTTTGAAAAATTGAGCCAGTTCAGTACTGTATTTAATGTTAAGTGATTGCGACATTTATAGCCTAAGTTTGCTCACCTTCTTGAGCCAAATGCGCATTCTGACGATAATGAAACTTTAAAGGGGTAACCATTGGTGTGTTCAGTGCTGTTAAAACCTTCTTTCTAAAAGGCTGGCGTGGCGCAGTCGGTAGCGCGGCGGATTTGTAACCGGAGGCCCCGGGTTTAATCCTCCGTGGTGCCATTGAGTTTCGTCGGTGTGTTCTTGGGCAAGACACTTTCCCTTAGCCTCGTCCGTCGGATGGGGACGTAAACCGGGCGGTCCCGTGTATCGGTCTATCCTCCGAGCACGTTAAAGAACCATAGGAATCTATTCGATAATAAGAGTAGGGCACGGTTCCCGGATTCCTATGTATCCTTCCCCTCTCTCTGGGGCGGCTCTATATAACCTATACTGTGTTGATGAGCCGTTAAACAACATTCAATTCATTCAATTCAATTCTTTCTAAAAGGATAGGCCTAATGTCGCCCTGTACCATTCGATTAGCAGTAGCATATTAAATACGCACCCTGCGTTTCTTTTTCCTTTCAGTATATTATACCATTAATATTATAACATGTGTGTTGTAACATATGCTTATCCTTGGATAGTGGATGTCAGCAGGGAACTTGACCTTTGACCTAAAATCAAAAGGCATCATTCTCTCACCAAATGCACTCAAACCATGAATTTTGATGAGATTTGCTTCTGGGGAAATGGACAGTGCAGACAAGGTGTTCCATAATCATTATTGGGTCACGGCGCCCTTGACCTTCAATTTTTGATATGCACATACTGATGCTTCGTACAAAGTTTTGTCAAAATCCAACAAGTAGCGCAGACAAGATTTGTGACGGACGAACGGAAAGGCCAAATATAATCTGTCTCACCTACCACTTTGTGGTGGAAGATATAATTATAAAGACAATATTTTAGTTCATATGTAAACTTTATTAAGCAAATAATTGAGCGAACATAAACTTCAGCATTGACTCTGGCCAGTGGTGTACATGGAGTCTTCTTCCACATGACGTGCAGCCTGAAAGAAAGAAAAAGTAAATATAAGTCGAGCAGAGTATTCAATTTCAATCAGGTGTTGCGAGGGGGAGCGAGGGCATGTTTAGGGGAATGGGACAGTTTTTAATTTAATTATTGTTTAATGCCTCATCAACACGTTGTTTAGGTTATTTCGAGCCGCCCCAAAGACTCCGATACACAGGACAACCCGGTTTACGTTTCCGAGGCTAGCAGGACACATCGAAGTAACCCAGTGGCGCCAGTAAGACTTGAATCCGTGTTCACTGGATTTAAAGCCGATATTCTATAAACGTCCCATGACCAAAACTGAGTAAATGGCACATCAAATAAAGGGTCAATACGTATTATATTGTGTATCATATGAGTATATGATTGATCTGACATGATTACAGAACAATTTTAATGTATTTTTCACCCAACAGTACAGCAAGAATCTATTATAAGGAAAGTTAAATCTGACAGAGGGTGCAATGCTCTAAAAACCAGTCTTTACTAGAAGGGGAATAAAAAAAAAACTCTAGCCAAAAAATCTAAAATAGTTAAATTTTACACGTTTTGTTCGTAGGATAGTTTACTTTAATGACTTAGTAAGGTCAATTTTCATGGGGAGAAAACATTAATATACAATTATTTATTTTCTCTCTCAAAACCTTGTGATGCCGCTAGTTTTAGAAATAAAACACGATTAAATAGGGCAGTTGAGAAGACACTTTTGTAGATGTTTGGTCTGTTCTGATGTGAAAATGTGTAAAACAGACAAAAGATTGGAAATTTGCTTTGTGTCCCTTTAATAAATTGGGGACCCATCACATAGAACATAATCATATTGTAATTTGTTGATGTTAAAGGGACACACGGCAATCTTGAAGTATTTATCAAGCATTAACATTAGCATCTCCATTTGTTAACCTATTAACAATTTAAATTTTAACCTGCTTGCATTAAAAATTAAATAAAAGTGTCAGTTTTCATTTTGTCTTCGTTATTCTATCAAATACTTAACTATATTATAGGTGCACTATTATCAACTTTAAGTAATGTGTAAAACAATTTCTTCTGAACTATTTTAATAAATAATATTAATAATTGCACAAATGCAAATTATGCAGAAAAATTGACCGAACTCCAGAAGTTTTAAACAAATAAAGACTGCCTGGTGTCCCTTTAACACAACTTGCTTTCGCATGTATCCAGTACATGTAGTTTACACGAGCTCATATGACAATCACGCTGCATTATAACTGAAAACCATTTTTACTCTAACGTTGAACAGCACCGTGCAAGCATAACACGTGTGGTAATGCAAGCTCCATTTAAAGAACTACACAAGTGCAAACAAGTTTTGAAAAGGCTCCCACCTCCATATGCGGCTTGACATTCTGAAGTCGTCGGTATCAATTCACTTAGAGCTGCTCAAGGGCACGATTCACATTTGAGGCCTCTCTGAAAAACAACATCGATCCAATGTCAGTGATCAAACAGACATAGTTTATCCTTTGTTATACATAATGTAACATATTTAAAAAAGAAAAGAAAAGAAAAAAAGAAGAACTAAACTGAACAAAGCATGAATACTACCTCTGCTCAATTACAAGGTTAATGTAATAAAAACATCTCATCATTCATTATACATGTAAAATATAATGTAGCTTGAATTGGTGATCCATTAAAAACACTGTTCCACTTTCACAGCATATTTCCAGCCCATGGAATAGTCATTTCTTTTGAGACACACTGGATGCAGTGTAGTAGCTCCACCTCCTTAAAAGCTTTTAAGTGAAGTATACTTTCTCGAAAGTTGACCTTTTTTTTCGCAACAGAAAGTATCTAGTAAATGTAAATAAATGTAAATTCAAAATCACTTCATTGTCTCAAAACTCTGCTGTACATAAATATGAATCTGACCCAGATTTCAATCATGTTTACATTGTTTACATTGTTTCAATGGTAGGTGTATCGGGTTATGTATTCACGAATGTGCGAGAAAATGGGATAACGTAACGATATAGAGACAACGCTTACAATTTACATTCATGCATCTGAGGGGTGGGGGTGAATGGGGTTTCTAGTTTCCCTACCACCTCCTTGTTTTTGGTATGCAAGCTCCATCACCTCCGCCCCCCTCCACACACACACTTGGTTGGGTGTGGGGTGGGGGCGGGGGTTGCGGGGGACATTGACGGCATTTCTACTAGTGATTGTTTTATTCCACGACACGTTCTACAGTACATCCAGTTACTGGAAAGATCGGAGTACACGAAAAACAATTACAGTGATTATGAACTTTCTATTATACAGCATATACCACTTTTAAGCACTATATTTGGCTAAATATGTACGATCTAAAAGTGGTGTGTACTGTTTATTAACAAACACATTTTAATGACAAAACAAATACCTTGATAATGGACCTCTAGCAGCAGACAGTAATCCCAAATCCAATTTGCACCAACATGTCAATTTCACGTGTCAAGTTATGTCACGGTGACCTGTCGGTCACTAACACTGTATCGTGTTGACACATAATGGGACGTTATTTCGTCCGGTAAGGTATTCCTTTTTACATAATCTACGGTATGAAACACTGTACGCTTGTTGTTAGACTCCATAGGTACCCGTAGTGCTCGCCGAGGTAGCGCGCCCAATTTCGGGTGTAAAAAAATGGCGTCTGTTTTAATTGAAAATTCGTAAAATAGTCCGTAAAATACAAAGAAATAGTCCATGTTCGCGGAGTTAAAATGCGAACAGAACTGATATGTTATAGGTCCGTGGCGTTTCTACTGGTAATCGTTTGACACTGCAACGACCGAAAACCCGTCAGGTAACTGGAGAGTATACCCGCATCATTGCTCTTCCGCTTCAATTAACTCCCATACAATTAAAAATCGTTTCATTGCTGAAAAAATCAACATGACCATATGACACATAGAATAAGGCTAATGGTATCACACCTCTATTATCTCCCCTGAAAGCTCACGGACATAGAGACAAAAGGAAAACAGAAAATAATTCTATTTTTTTCTCAATTTTAGGCAATTTTTAATTTGAAAAATAGGTTTTTCTTTGCTTAAGCATACATCTGAAGTGTGAAAGACAGATGATATAGAAAATCCCATGTTGATATGAGGTTTCATTCAAATTTCGGAAGTGTTTGTACTAATCACCACATATTCAGCTGGCTAGTGTATAAATTGTGTATTTTCCATAGGGGTCACATAAACATGAGCGAGAAAAAATCCAACCTGGCTAACTGATGTATTTTATTGTTTTAAAGTACTGGTCTTGGCTCTACTGACGATATTAAACCAACAACAATGTCTGCTGGCCTGCTTTGAAGCTCAGATGTTGGAAAAGGCTGTACAGTAACCCTATGGGAAAATTAATTGAGATGTGAGACCTAATAGACTTAAACTTAAACAATGTGATATTAGTTTGTGCATATGGTTTGTGTGAACATTGTCAGTGTAATACGACTATCACTGGGCTGTACTATTTACGTGAAGTTGCCCAAAGAGGATTTTATTTTAGATATTTTTTCCATTAATGTCACAAGCTTTAACATTTAAAACTTGTAGCAATTCAGCAGTTTTGCTGGTGAGAAGATTCCAATTTGAGTTCCAAACCCAATTGGGTGGTATAGTGATAGAGCGTCGAACTTTAGATCGAGAGGTCGTGTGTTCGATTCTCGCCATGGCCATGTTATTTATCCTTGAGCAAGATAATTAATCAACATTGCTTAATACTGGTTCAGGACGCCATCTAGTGAGATTAATATAAGTTGCAAAAGCTTGTTCCGCAATCGATGTAAAATAAATATTTTTAAACTTAACTAAACTAGACTAAAACCCTATTCAACTCCGCATATCATGTCAGCGTATAATAATAAATGAGTAAGTGTAATCTTAGCATAAACTTTAAATATATGAAACTTTCTAATCGAGTTAAATTTCGTTTAACATAATATAAACATTTACATTTTGATTTGGTTAGAATAAAAAAAAACACAAAGCGCCTGAGTGTAATGTCGCGACAGAGTGTTTAAGCTTAAACGGAATTTTGATTTTTTTCCTTCTTCAATTGTAGCTTATTTAGGACGCAATATTGAACACCTGGGTCCGTATTTATAAAGCTTCTTAGCAATATCATATCTGAAGTCAAAACTTATCTATTTTTTAAACACATTTTTCTACTGTTTTTAGACATCTTCTTATTAGTTTTAATATTGCTATGGATTAATAAAACCCACAGCTATAAATCTATCTTTAAACAGATGCCGTTTAGTATCGCCGAGAGGTTAATAGGGACATTTGAAAATATGCAAAAATCTTAAATTCTGACTCAAGTAATATTTTCTACTTAAGTTGCTTTATGAATACGGACCCAGCAATGTAACTGAAAGTGACAAACAAAGGTACAATCAAAGAAGCCAACGTTCTTTTAGGCGTGTATTCTAAGCGTGTCTATTGGTTCGTCCTAAATTATGTGATATTAATTTTGTTGGATTTAATTTGTTTTAATATATACAATCCCGTTAGTTGTGCTACGTAATCTTGCATTTTGAAATCATGCATATAAATTAATAAAATAGTTCAAAGCAACATTTTTTGAATATCTGTTGATTATATTACACCAATGATGTATGTAAATCGTTGGTAAAATAAAGAAGAAAACATGAAAACTCATTTAATTATAAGTCAGTAGGTTTAATGTCAAACTGATACAGGATATATGAATATGGGTGCTTATTTTAATATTTCATAACAACTTTAAGATTGCCATGTGTCCCTTTAAAATCCCGTCTTTGAATTGTAAATGACCCCGCGATTCTGTTAATGAAATTGATATGTTGCTTTAATTCTATCTAAGAAATATAAGGACCATATTTTTAAATTTGGAATAATTGATATCTTGACTTTCTTTTACTGTTGGAATTCTTAATTTATGAATAGAGATAAATTTATAACCGACCTTATATATAAGGTCAACATTTCACTAACTTAAAAATGGCATTGACAGATAGTTGGTTTGATTTCTTATCAATATTTCAGTTGGTCTTTAAGTTCAAATTTCAATTGAAGTTACTTATGATTGCCTATCCTCGAAAATGACATTGCATGATAGGTTCTCAAATTTATTTCATCTTTAAAATTAAAAATTTCAAATAAAGCGTTTGTTTCAACATGTCTATGAAGGGTTATCATAATTCTTCATAACATCAAACAAAGTGATTTACTGTTAACAAAGAGCTTGCGCTGTTTAATCTTTGATGTTTAATTTCATCTAATGCCGTTTTATATTGGCTCTATGATATTGTTAAAGGCAGAATATGATTATTAAAACGTAGAATGAAACAGTTGACGAAATAATTGGAAGCCTTATAACTTATTGAAATAATCAGTCCAGACTTAAACATCTCAAATAATGAAAAAAAAAAAGAAAAAAAAAAGAAGAAGAAATTCAATCTCTCATGTGTAAACTAATATACTTTTACGTTGAATCACATATACACTGCAATTATCATAAAAAGGTAGCACAGAGTGCTAAAGTGTTTATTCATAGTACAGATAGTATACATGTTAACATGTAAACACATGCTAAAAAGGGAGTATATACCCTTTGACCGGAAGATACCACGTTTGAAATAAGTTCTACCATTTTTTAATTTTGCATGTATAATTGTCCTAATTTTTAAAAATAAAAATACTTGACAGTCCGCGATTACCGACACTCCCATCAAATAATATCTAATGGAACATCGCTGACACCAAATAAACCTGACTGGAGCTTAACGATTATAACATATGGATGACAATACATCTAGTAATTGGGGCTTAATTAAATTTAGTGCAGTACATCAAAGATATCTGTAGATAGTTGTATGTAGGCCTAGCTTTATCACATATTGCAAGTTACAAATAAACATGTGATCCAGGCAATAACGTTCGTGATCTTTTCTAAAATTTAATTATCGCCCATATACAGCGGTCATTTTCAAGTGGTCATTGAGCTTAAAGGGCTAACTTGGTCGTAAATTGAGAGGCAGTCTCCAAGCCATTAACCTGCTGTTTTAGCACATTTCAATGATTATTATGGGAGCTGATATCTCCAGCCACACGACCAGCTGGTCGATTCTATGGTCAGTCGAATAGAATTTCACCCTTATATCTGGATACATGAATATAACTTGAGAATCACTTGGTTTCAATAGAGAAAAACATTATAAAAAAAATATATTAATCAGACAAATAAAAACATGGAGTGAAATATTTTGTAATAAACAAAATTAATGAAATTGATAAATAAACATGAAACAAATTCATATTCCGTTACTGTAACAATGACTTTTAATAAATTAATAAAACAATACTATGCAAATCCTTAGATTGCTAGATAATATATATTAGTATTATTGTAAATACTACTATGTAATTAAAAGATATGTTGAACTAATTTAATTTAAATAATCGTCCCATGAAGGCACATTTAAATATACATATAATCATTCATACAAGCTGACTCATACAGTATGCAGAACACATTTATAATAAAGATACATATAAATAGGATGAAGTAACCATTGCACACAAGTTACATATACATAGAGGCAGTAACGATTGTATAAGAGGTATTATCCACTGTTGCTTATGTGATAATTATATTAATGACATTCAGATACTATCCATGCAGCTAAATACCAAACGTATTATTGTCGTGGCTTGTCAAACGTATGCAAATATATTGCTTCTACTTTCTGATGTTTATTAATTTATGGGGAAAGCCTTTAAATATCAAATTTATCATAATGGCCATAACATTCCAGGCAATTACATAACTGCAAACGACATTTGGAAAGTGTGCAAACGAAATACCACAATGTGTTTATCACGGGTTTAAAAGAAATATCACACACATCATAATATAAGTAATAGATAGAGTCTGGTCGGTAGCCCATCGAGGTGTTTAAATAACTAGCGAGCTGAGACAGACTCTATCTTTTTTGTAGCATGGTGTACTTAGTAACACTGTGACGTCATAGTCACCGTACTCTAAATTCCAATATTCGGTAGTTGTAGTATGGTGTAGCCACGCCCCTTTAGTTACCCTAAATTAAACGATTTAATGCTCTGCATTCATCAAAGGAAATGTCACCGACCATGCTACAAATACTCCATAAGTTTTGCGTATGAAGTTCAGAAAATAAGCATACTACGCTGTTTCAAAATAAAACGGAATCGTTGTCGCCGTAGTTATTTGTAGGGTCCCAATATGTCCGCAACGTGCCAATGTGTCCGCGGACATATTGTACCTCACGTAGGGCGCCAATATGTCCGCAGAGAGTCAATAATGACATAGATGTATCGCTCTGAGACTGACACAAAGAGTGCCGCGAGTCCCTATTATGACATAGATGTATCGCTCTGAGACTGACACCAAGAGTGTCGTGAGTCCCTATAATGACATAGATGTATCGCTCTGAGACTGACACCAAGAGTGCCGTGAGTCCCTATAATGACATAGATGTATCGCTCTACGACTGACACCAAGAGTGCCGTGAGTCCCTATAATGACATAGATGTATCGCTCTGAGACTGACACCAAGAGTGCCGTGAGTCCCTATGATGACAAAGATGTATCGCTCTGAGACTGACACCAAGAGTGCCGTGTGTCCCTATAATGACATAGATGTATCGCTCTGAGACTGACATCAAGAGTGCCGTGAGTCCATATGATGACATAGATGTATCGCTCTGAGACTGACACCAAGAGTGCCGTGAGTCCCTATAATGACATAGATGTATCGCTCTGAGACTGACACTAAGAGAACCGTGAGTCCCTATAATGACATAGATGTATCTCTCTGAGACTGACACCAAGAGTGCCGTGAGTCCCTATAATGACATAGATGTATCGCTCTGAGACCGACACCAAGAGTGCCGTGAGTATCTATAATGACATAGATGTATCGCTCTAAGACTGACACCAAGAGTGCCTTAAGTCCCTATAAGGACATAGATGTATCGCTGTGAGACTGACACCAAGAGTGCCGTGAGTCCCTATAATGACATAGATGTATCGCTCTGAGACTGACACCAAGAGTGCCGTGAGTCCCTATAATGACATAGATGTATCGCTCTGAAACTGACACCAAGAGTGCCGTGAGTCCCTATAATGACATAGACGTATAGCTCTGAGACTGACACCAAGAGTGCCGTGGGTCCCTATAATGACATAGATGTATCTCTCTGAGACTGACACCAAGAGTTCTGTGAGTTCCTATAATGACATAGATGTATCTCTCTGAGACTGACACCAAGAGTTCTGTGAGTCCCTATAATGACATAGATGTATCTCTCTGAGACTGACACCAAGAGTTCTGTGAGTTCCTATAATGACATAGATGTATCTCTCTGAGACTGACACCAAGAGTGCCGTGAGTACCTATAATGACATAGATGTATAGCTCTGAGACTGACACCAAGAGTGCCGTGAGTCCCTATAATGACATAGATGTATCGCTCTGAGACTGACACTTAGAATGCCGTGAGTCCTTATGATGAAATAGATGTATCGCTCTGAGACTGACACCAAGAGTGCCGTGAGTACCTATAATGACATAGATGTATCTCTCTGAGACTGACACCAAGAGTGCCGTGAGTCCCTATAATGACATAGATTTTTAGCTCTGAGACTGACACCAAGAGTGCCGTGAGACCCTATAATGACATAGATGTATCGCTCTGAGACTGACACATAGAGTGCCGTGAGTCCCTATAATAACATAGACGTATCGCTCTGAGACTGACACCAATAGTGCCGTGAGTCCCTATAATGACATAGATGTATAGCTCTGAGACTGACACCAAGAGTGCCGTGAGTCCCTATAATGACATAGATGTATCGCTCTGAGACTGACACTTAGAGTGCCGTGAGTCCTTATGATAAAATAGATGTATCGCTCTGAGACTGACACCAAGAGTGCCGTGAGTACCTATAATGACATAGATTTATCTCTCTGAGACTGACACCAAGAGTGCCGTGAGTCCCTATAATGACATAGATTTTTAGCTCTGAGACTGACACCAAGAGTGCCGTGAGACCCTATAATGACATAGATGTATCGCTCTGAGACTGACACATAGAGTGCCGTGAGTCCCTATGATGAAATAGATGTATCGCTCTGAGACTGACACCAAGAGTGCCGTGAGTCCCTATAATGACATAGATGTATCTCTCTCAGACTGACACCAAGAGTGCCGTGAGTCCCTATAATGACAGATGTATCGCTCTGAGACTGACACCAAGAGTGCCGTGAGTCCCTATGATGACATAGATGTATCTCTCTGAGACTGACACCAAGAGTGCCGTGAGTCCCTATAATGAAATAGATGTATCGCTCTGAGACTGACACCAATAGTGCTGTGAGTCCCTATGATGACATAGATGTATCTGTCTGAGACTGACACCAAGAGTTCCGTGAGACCCTATAATGACATAGATGTATCGCTCTGAGACTGACACCAAGAATGCCGTGAGTCCCTATAATGACATAGATGTATCGGTCTGAGACTGACACCAAGAGTGCCGTGAGTCACTATAATGACATAGATGTATCGTTCTGAGACTGACATCAAGAGTGCCGTGAGTCCCTATAATGACATAGATGTATCGCTCTGAGACTGACACCAAGAGTGACGTGGGTCCCTATAATGACATAGATGTATCGCTCTGAGACTGACTCCAAGATTGCCGTGAGTCCCTATAATGACATAGACAAATCGCTCTGAGAATGACACCAAGAGTGCCGTGAGTCCCTATAATGACATAGACGTATCGCTCCGAGAATGACACCGAGAGTGCCGTGAGTCCCTATAATGACATAGATGTATCGTTCTGAGACTGACACCAAGAGTGCCGTGAGTCCCTAAAATGACATAGATGTATCGCTCTGAGACTGACACCAAGAATGCCGTGAGTCCCTATAATGACATAGATGTATCTCTCTGAGACTGACACCAAGAGTGCCGTGAGTCCCTATAATGACATAGATGTATCGCTCTGAGACTGACACCAAGAGTGCCGTGAGTCCCTATAATGACATAGATGTATCGCTGTTAGACTGACACCAAGAGTGCCGTGAGTCCCTATAATGACATAGTTGTATCGCTCTGAGACTGACACCAAGAGTGCCGTTAGTCCCTATAATGACATATAAGTATCGCTCTGAGACTGACACCAAGAGTGCCGTGGGTCCCTATAATGACATAGATGTATGTATCTCTCTGAGACTGACACCAAGAGTTCTGTGAGTCCCTATAATGACATAGATGTATCTCTCTGAGACTGACACCAAGGGTGCCGTGAATCCATATAATGACATAGATGTATCTCTCTGAGGCTGACACCAAGAGTGTCGTGAGTCCCTATAATGACATAGACGTATCGCTCTGAGACTGACACCAATAGTGCCGTGAGTCCCTATAATGACATAGATGTATAGCTCTGAGACTAACACCAAGAGTGCCGTGATTCCCTATAATGACATAGATGTATCGCTCTGAGACTGACACTTAGAGTGCCGTGAGTCCCTATGATGAAATAGATGCATCGCTCTGAGACTGACACCAAGAGTGCCGTGAGTCCCTATAATGACATAGATGTATCTCTCTGAGCCTGACACCAAGAGTGCAGTGAGTCCCTATAATGACATAGATGTTTAGCTCTGAGACTGACACCAAGAGTGCCGTGAGTCCCTATAATGACATAGATGTATCTCTCTGAGGCTGACACCAAGAGTGCCGTGAGTCCCTATAATGACATAGATGTATAGCTCTAAGACTGACACCAAGAGTGCCGTGAGTCCCTATAATGAAATAGATGTATCGCTCTGAGACTGACACCAAGAGTGCCGTGAGTCCCTATAATGACATAGATGTATCTCTCTGAGACTGACACCAAGATTGCCGTGAGTCCCTATAATGACAGATGTATCGCTCTGAGACTGACACCAAGAGTGCCGTGAGTCCCTATGATGACATAGATGTATCGCTCTGAGACTGACACCAAGAGTGCCGTGAGTCCCTATGATGACATAGATGTATCTCTCTGAAACTGACACAAAGAGTGCCGTGAGTCCCTATAATGACATAGATGTATCGCTCTGAGACTGACACCAATAGTGCTGTGAGTCCCTATGACGACATAGATGTATCTGTCTGAGACTGACACCAAGAGCTCCGTGAGACCCTATAATGACATAGATGTATCGCTCTGAGACTGACACCAAGAGTGCCGTGAGTCCCTATAATGACATAGATGTATCGCTCTGAGACCGACACCAAGAGTGCCGTGAGTCCCTATAATGACATAGATGTATCGTTCTGAGACTGACACCAAGTGTGCCGTGAGTCCCTATAATGACATAGATGTATCGCTCTGAGACTGACACCAAGAGTGGCGTGTGTCCCTTTAATGACATAGATGTATCGCTCTGAGACTGACACCAAGAGTGCCGTGATTACCTATAATGACATATATGTATTTCTCTGAGACTGACACCAAGAGTTCCGTGAGTCCCTATAATGACATAGTTGTATCGGTCTGAGACAGACACCAAGAGTGCCCTGAGTGCCTATAATGACATAGATGTATCGCTCTGAGACTGACACCAAGAGTGCCGTGAGTCCCTATAATGACATAGATGTATCGCTCTGAGACTGACACCAAGAGTGCCGTGAGTCCCTATTATGACATAGATGTATCGCTCTGAGACTGACAACAAGAGTGCCGTGAGTCCCTTTAATGACATAGATGTATCGCTCAGAGACTGACACTATGTAATCCTCTATGAAAGATAAACAACATATCACGAACGATTTTATTATTTCGAACTCGGACGTCTTCCCGGGGGCTCAGGGTGAGGGGTTGGGTGTGGGGGTGGGATGATTTAGAATATATATATATATATATATATATATGCAGTAACAGTGTACCAGAGGTACATATACATATATGAAGTAACCATTGTACAAGAAGTACATATACATATATGCAGTAACCATTGTACAAAAGTTACATATACCTAGATGCATTAACCACTGTACAAGCGGTATATATACATATATGAAGAAACCATTGTACAAGATGTACATATACATATATGAAGTGATCATTGTACAAGAGGTACATATACATATATGAAGTTACCATTGTACAAGAGGTACTTATGCATATATGAAGTAACCATTGTACCAGAGGTATATATACATATATGAAGTAACCATTGTACAAGAGATACATATACATATATGAGGTAAACATTGTACAAGAGGTACATTTACATATATGCAGTAACCATTGTACAAAAGTTACATATACATAAATGCAGTAACCATTGTACAAGATGTACATATACATATATGAAGTAACCATTGTACAAGAGGTACATATACATATATATGCAGTAACTATTGTACAAGAGGTATATATACATATATATGCAGTAACCATTGTACAAGAGGTACATATGCATATATATGCAGTAACCATTGTACAAAAGTTGCATATACATATGATGCAGTGAGGATTGTACAAGAGGTATATATACATATATGCAGTTACGATTGTACAAGAGGTACATATACATATATGCAGTAACCATTGTACAAAAGTTACATATACATAGATGCAGTAACCATTGTACAAGAGGGACATATACATATATGCATTAACCACTGTACAAGCGGTATATATACATATATGAAGTAACCGTTGTACAAGAGGTACATATACATATATGAAGTAACCATTGTACAAGAGGTACATATACATATATATGCAGTAACCATTGTACAAGAGGTATATATACATCTATATGAAGTATCCATTGTACAAGAGGTACATATACATATATATGCAGTAACGATTGTACAAGAGGTATATATACATATATGAAGTAACCATTGTACAAGAGGTACATATACATATATATGCATTTACCATTGTACAAGAGGTATATATATATATATATGAAGTAACCATTGTACAAGAGGTACATATACATATATATGCAGTAACGATTGTACAAGACGTATATATTCATATATGCAGTAACGATTGTACAATAGGTATATATGCATATATATGCAGTAACGATTGTACAATAGGTAAATATGCATATATATGCAGTAACCATTGTACAAGAGGTAAATATGCATATATATGCAGTAACCATTGTACAAAAGTTGCATATAAATATGATGCAGTGGCGATTGTACAAGAGGTATATATACATATATATCAAGCAACTATTATAATTAGGTGGATTACAAAATATGTAACTCTCAGTGAATTTTCCTGATAATGAACAATTAAAATGTAATGATAAAAGTCTTTATTACACAATAAAAACATTTTCCCAATCACGGTAATTCTCTGTCTGATAAGATCTCTAAATTCTAAGCATGATACTGACCAGTCTGAAACATATCAACTTGCACCTCATGATGTTATTTTTATGGATTCAATTAGGAATAATAGCCCCTTCATTGCAGCACATGTCAATCACCCAAAGGTTCTCCAGGACAACCAAGCTAGCCCTTTAACTTGTTCATACGACTATCTAATGACCAGCGGTTAAAATTACCATGCTGTGGTCAAGATGGATGGGAGACGTTCAACATACGTGTCTGTCCTACTAAACAACATTTTGTCATGGACATGAACAATGGTAAACAAATTGATCTAGAAAAAAAGAAAGATCGCAAAAATTAGAAAAAATAAGTGAATTATAAAACAAATCAGTTCACATGACCGCAAAATTTGACTTTAAAAACTGACTCTAAAAATTGACTGTAAAAATCGGAACTCGAAGTCTAAAACTCACTTCAAGACTCCTCTCAAAGACTCCACTCCAGCTTTTACCCCATGCCATATTCGACTATCTTGACAGATATTCCATAATGAAAACCTTCAACGGTATACTCAGTTGAAATCTACTTTAATTTATTTCTCCTATCAAGGTGAAGTATTCAATTTGGACGATATGTAAGGTCAAATCGGAGATCAGGGATTGTACCATATACCGGTTTTAATTACAATTTAAGATGTTACACTCCAAAAACTTCCGATAGACTACTTGTAGTTTAAATTTGTATTTAATTTTACTTTATATACGTATAATAGGGGTCCGAACTTGATAGGATACATACTGATATGTTCAGCTTTCGCATGGTAAACAGTTGCTTCATATGTCACCATAGTGGATCAGTGGATGGCACATTTTTTCATAATACTTTGCATATATAACATTTTTTTTATTTTTTTTATTTTGCAACTATTTTATAGACATAAAAAAATGACACGGTGAAATGATAACATTTTGGACACGCATTCCAGTTAAACATCTTTTAGACATTTAATAGTTCATGAACGTTATATGAAGATACAACTGGCTAATGAGTTTTTGATGCAGATAAAAATGTTACTCTCTTTGGCACACATCTTGATCCCTGACGTACACAGATGATGGTCTATGCCTTTTGAGTTCCGTTCTTGCCAATGAGAGATTTGTGGATAAGAGAAATGACACCACCACCAGCAATTGTGGCTTTGATCAAGGAATTCAACTCTTCATCTCCACGGAAAGCCAACTGTGTATGACGGGGAGGGGATTCTCTTTACTTTCAGATCCTTACTAGCATTGCCTGCCAACTTTAGAACTTTAGCGGTCAGGTATTTCAGGATTGCTGCGCTGTTCGTTTTTTTTCAAATGCCTGTGCATACGCCCGACTGGGAAATGAAGTCCGGCTCTTGCAGTCCCTGACACTGCATTAGCCTTTTCAGAGTCTTTATCAGCTTTACCACTAAGCATATAATATAATATCATTGACGTAAGTTAATGAACCAAAGCTATACAACGAAACGAACTAGTTTACCTATTGATAATTTGTACGTAATGCACAACTATCCATTAGCAATTTAGAAACCTTTTTAATGTAATTATCATGTCAGACCATTTGATAAACGTAGTATGATGTTACACAAGCAAACGTATACCACTAATCAATTCCCCTTTCTAATGCACTTGACAATACAAAACCGCATTATATATTCGCTAGGCTTCCCCGGATGTAATTTAAAAAAAATCTTTAAACACTAGATTAAATTCCGTTTTGCACGCACATATATTGTTTAGGGAGAAAATGAATTCAAATATTCGGATATAACTGCTTTTTATTAGGTGTTAAAAAACACCAACCTTTTCAACCAATTAGTTTTCTCAGATTTTCAAATACTTGCACCATTTATTCATGAAAATGTTACTACAAGCGGTCTTCGCGCGTATATAGCAACTATCAATAAAACCTACTGTAAACACCAAGTCGCTACTCTCCCTCCCTTTCGGTTTCTGAAGTAGAAGATGTCTCTTCCTAGCCTCAATCATATACATAAACTTCGTTTTCGAAGGAGGCACACGCACAGCGCACACATTCAATGCGTGTCAATAAACAAATGGCAATTGCGTTGTCTAAAATAACACTGACGGCAGTGGTCTCCCTTGTCCTTATTGTATAACTGTCATTCTCCCAAAGCGCGTTATTGCTGATACTATTGCGACGGGAAAATAACGTAAAAGTAAAACGTTTTTCGCCGTTTATGCGGTTTAAACGCATTTAGCGAATAACAAATTTACCATCGTTTAAAACGGCATAAAAACTGAAAAAATGCGAATCAATTCACATATTATTTTTTGTTATATTTCAGGTAACATCTGGACATACAGAGGCTCAAAGGGTAAGTATGTTAGCTATACATCATTAAAAGCACTGAACGAGTACTCCCAGTTCACTAAACAACCTAAATATTGTTTTCAATAGATTAAGCAATTATTTTGGGTTATTTAAAGGGTAAAACTATTATAATAAACACCACTAAACATATAAATGCTGTACGTATGCGTGTACTATGTTTGCTAAAGAGTAGCCATTATAAGGTTAAATGTATTGAAAACTAGTACTGGATTATGAAAATTCGCCTTTAAACAAAACGTGCGGCCATTAAACGACCGATATACCGGCGCAAAAGTCCAGTACTACTTGAATTTGTCATCATATATTATATAAAAGGGATAGTATAAATGTGACAAGTGGCTGACATTTCTTAATAATGTCGTTTCTTGGTTATGATATGTTTTTTGTTTGTTTGTTGAAGAAGTATATTCCAAAGTACTTGCATCTGAATAAATTGTTTTGCTCTGTAAGCATATACCATTACTCTGTAAGCATATACCATTGGTGAATACTTAACTCGGAATACATTTTATTAAGTATGACACCACCAATTTCTTTCCCCATTGCCATCATTGTCAATATGCCGCACATTAGTGATTTGCTGCAACTTTATATCATGTATGGATAATGCGGAAGTTTAAGCTTCAAATAGAAAAATAGGGCTCCACTTATAAAATAACCAGAAAAGGTAGGATCATACGTCATGTAAGAACGAATTTGTTTGAGAAAACAGGTTTTCGTGGATAGTTGCTCATGAAGTGTATACATAGATTTTAAGGTTGGCAAATGTTCATCAGTAGTGCATTAAAACCTATGCATTCACTTCTTATACATACAACAACAGAATCGAATAGAAATGGGCTATTGACCTCTACTTATATATGCCTCTATTTATATGCCCATTTCCAATAAAAAAGGAGGGATTACTTTTTATAAATATAACTTAATAATTCCAGCTTCACTATTACCAATTTCGTGACAAGAGTAGTTTTCTTTCAGAACAATTTGGCGTTTCAGTCTAGGGCTTACCAGATACTGGTATGTTAACGAATTCTGTTATTGATTCTGTCTGAAAGGTAATTATATGACCCAACTCTCAGACGTATTATAGCTGACGATCAAAGCTACTTGCATGTCTGGTTCCTATTGATTGCTCAAAGTAGCTCACATGCACCTATTTGTTATTTGTAAATAAAGCTATGCAAACCATTAAAGGTCGAATAGAAAACTAGCTCAACTGAAAAAAATAACGAAAAAGGCCAATCTAATGCAGGTGTTGATGTGACATATAAACGTTTTAGTAGTAACAGCATATCAATAGCGTGATAACACGTAATAACAAAATAATATCTTATGGAAAGCCTCGGCTGCCTTCTGTTGGCCTTTTGAATGTGTGCAGTACGCTTTGTAAGTTGTGATGTGAATTTCGTAAGTTGTTATGTGCATTTTGTAAGTTGTCTTGTTCAAACTATAAGCCGTTGTGTACATTTTCTAAGTTGTCATGTGCATTTCGTAAGTTGTTATGTACATTTCGTAAGTTGTTATCTGAAATGCTCAAGACAACGTTAATATTTGTTTATTTAAATATATTTTTCAATTTTTTATCATTATTATTTGTTAGTTCCCAACACTGATGGGTGGGGCTTCGTGGGGTGTTCTTCTCCCTCATCCCTCCCCCATTTCCCCTTCTCCCTCACCTATCTCCCCTTTTCTCTCTTCTCTTCTCTCTCAGAGTACTGATAAACCAGGGACGTATTCCATAAAAGCATCGACCGCGAAGACAGAACGTGTACGGCAGACAAGATAATGGTCGATAATAGGTCAAAATTCTTCATGTTAAGATCATTTAATGTTCAATTAAGGATTTTGATAGGATATAGACAGATTTTTTTACCCAAAACGACTCTCAGACTATGATAATTCTTCATCATTTTTTTTTTACAAACATTTTATTTTAAAATCCTCCCGCCCCTTTCTCTCCCAACCCCCGTCCCCTTGTATTCCGTACCCACGGCCCCCTGTACCACACCTTCTGTTACTGACACCTGTGACCCGATCTATTGTTTTCAGACCAAGCTTCATTACACATTTTGAAATCAATTTTATGTTCTAAGTATTTATTGTATAAAATACCAAGCCCAAATTATTTTAAAATAGCATAGCGTCCGCTCCTGGAGCAGCCATTTCTACCGGTGTTGCCTTCAAAATATATTCCGATAAAAAAGTATACTTAACGACGACTTGTAGTTTGCACAAGACAACTTACGAAATGCACATAACAACTTAGAAAATGCACAAGACAATTTAAAAAATACACATAACACCTTAGAAAATGCACAAGACAACTTAGAAAATGCACATAACTTAGAATATGCACAAGACAAACTAAAAAATGCACATCATAACAACTGACGAAATGCACATAACAACTTACAAAATGCACATAACAACTTAGAAAGTGCACAAGACAATTTAAAAAATACACATAACACCTTAAAAAATGCACAAGACAACTTAGAAAATGCACATAACAACGTGGAATATGCACAATACAACCTAAAAAATGCACATCATAACAACTGACGAAATGCACATAACAACTTACAAAATGCACATAACAACTTACGAAATGCACATAACAACTTAGAAAATGCACAAGACAATTTATAAAATACACATAACACCTTAGAAAATGCACAAGACAACTTAGAAAATGGACATAACAACTTAGAATATGCACAAGACAACCTAAAAAATGCACATCATAACAACTGACGAAATGCACTTAACAACTTACAAAATGCACAAATGCACATAACAACTTATTAAATCCACATAATAACTTAACTGCACATAACAACTTACGAAATGCACAAGACAACATATAAAATGCACATAACAACTTACGAAATGCACAAGACAACATACGAAATGCACATGACAACATAGAAAATGAACATAACAACTTACGAAATGCACATAACAACTTACGAAATCCACATGACAACAGGGAAAATGCACAAGACGACTACAAAGCGTACTGCAGAAATTGCAAAAGGCCAATAGAAGGCAGTCGAGGCTTTCCATAATATCTGATTGTCTGATTTTTGGTATGTATGAAGCGTGTTTATGTTGATTGTGCCTCCAGGTGAATTTGTTATGAAGTAGATATGGAGGTTATCAGCATGTGTTGAAGCCTTCGTTTTTAAAAAGAGGCTGCATACGTTGGATGTGTGTGTTTCGTTTGCTTTGTGCTGGTCTCAGCAGAGTCCTAGTTCGTCTGAAGGTTTTCTGTTCTTGGTTTTGAGCAAATATTGACTCCGTATACATATATTTCAAACAGAGTAATCCGAAAATGGAAACACTGAATCATTTCAGGTCCCGATCACTGGCACTTGGACTATCCACACTGTGGGGGCATTCGGCAATCGCCGATAAGTGTCGCTACAGCTGACGTTGTTGTAGACTCACGCCGACTGACGCCGATTGTGTTCGAAGGTTACGATTCCATTTCGAACATTAACATGACTCTGGAGAACAATGGACACACTGGTAAGCTAAATAGTGTTGTCCAAAAGGGAGAACAATGGACACACTGGTAAGCTAAATGGTGTTGTCCAAAAGGGAGAACAATGAACATACTGGTAAACCAAATAGTTATTTGTAGATGTGAGAACACTCGACACACTGGTAAGCCTTATGCAGTTTTGAATGCAGTTATTACGGAAATACTGAAGGAAATGAATAACTAATTAATTAACCGGTGTACAGTAGGCATGACTTTCATGTGTATGTAAGTACCTTAAAGAGGCTCTACCTATATCTTTTTGTCCACCAATTGATATAAACTTTACTTAATTATAAAGAGGACTATGAAAAAGGTAAATGGCAATAATTGCACCCAATGTAATATGCGTTTTGCTGGGGAAAAACAGGATTGAAAAAATCGGATTTTTGAAATTATATTCGTAATTGTTTTAGACAAGCCGATTGCGGAGATTTTCCGATCTTATTCGTTTACAATCGGAACTACCTCGTCTGATTAGCGAAGAGTTCCGATCGATTCGTTTGCTGTCGTAACTGCGCCGAATAGTTTGTAATCGCATTGCGCATGTCCGAGAAAATCGTAAAAAACTCGTAGTTCTCCGGCAGGAATAAACGGCTGGGCAGCATTTTATTCAAGATATTGTTTTGATCATAATTAATAATTTACAGAACTGGAATACGAACCATGTTTCTTCTTAGAATACTCATAAAATAGCTTTGTATAAATATAAATGCAGTAATAGTGAGTATTTAATATTTTACATTAAAAATCGCGTATATATAGGTAGTGCCTCTTTAATACCGATTCAAACTCACAGCCGCCCCGTTTTCCAATGATCGTTCTAAGTACTTCAATTGTCGACCCATTTTAGTTTGTGGTGTCTCGCATTTTCATATATAACCATGTCAATGCAACCGCTGTTATAAATGCGAGGGGCCGGCATGGCATAGTTGACTTGAATTCCGGGTAATCCGGGGGATCCTAGTCATACCTTACCAACATGAGTTGCGTCGGTGTGTTCTTGGATAATACATTTTACATTAACCTCCTCCGTCGCGATCGGATGAGGAAGTGAACCGCATGGTCCCATGTTTCGAAGAATATCTCCCGAGCACTTAACTATAGAAAGGAATTTGTTAGTAAGAGTACGGTAGGTTCCCAGATCATTATGTATCAGTTTCCTTTCTCTGGACGGCACTAAATAACCTATATTTCGTTGATAGGCTCGTAATTCAATTCAAATGCGTGTTTAGATAGCTGCGAATGTTACACTCCCCTTTCGACATCTACATGTACTTATGAAGTAAATGGTTTCAAACAAACCCAATATATATATATACTTTATTATTACATCGCCAGTAAGCCTCACAATCACGCCCGATGCTATCTGGGTAAATACTTTTGTTTTGATTGTATTGAGAAGTGGGGAGAATATATCCAAAATATGTTCTATCTCCTGAAGCATTCATATACCGTGCCGTTTGTCAGAAGTGTGCGTCAAATTATGGTTCCAATAACGTTTGCAATCTATATGATATGCGTACAATTCCAGAAGATGTTTCGATATCCGGAAATCGTTAAAAATGTGCACAACACCGTCTGTCATCTCAAAGCAAGTCTGCGAACCCAGCAGGATATCGATAAATCTTGCTATATATGAATTGGCAAACAAGCTGCACACGCGTAACATATTATTGAATGGTGCGTTATGTAATAAAGATTGGAAATTCCTCTTGGGAAATATATTTAACAAAGAAGTGGCATAAAGTATATAAATTATGTGTTTCCAAGAAAATGCACAGCTGTGTCTGAAAAAGAGACATTCACGTATATTACATTTTTGACATTTTATAAAAAGATGGTAATAAATACTGAAAAGGGGATCCCTTGGAAGAAACAAACACAAACAAGATATAACTGTAGCTGACTCGGTTTTATTGAGTTTGTTCATGACAGGTAATGTAAAGTGCAACATCTCTCACGCATACTAGCACCGGCTTAAGCGATATTCTACTTAAAACCACAAAGAATGAGCTTGATGATCCCAAAGGACCAGTAAGTCATAACAATACTGATTTGTAGTCGGGGCAACTTTTTATGGCAGCCACACAGCACGTATTATACCGTCGAATAGACGAATGATAGTAATATAACGATGAAAGTCCTTACTTATAATGAAGAAATACTAATGACGGATTCTGGTTAAATGGGATAACAGATTTTCAAACCTTTTATAAATATGTTACACTACCTTTCCACAGTCGTGATACGAGGTACGTATAAACATGATAAAAGTTGAGTATCATCTTTCTTGGACCGGTTATTGTTTTTCTCAGAAATTGTGTCCTCATTATCTATAATCCTGGATCTTGCCACTGACAACGCAAGCCAGCCCTACAAACACCACCACTTACCTCACACATGTGAAATTAAATGTTATAAATATATTTCAGTTCCGACAAACATGACTAGCTTTATGTTTTATAATCAATGGTGGACTCCTACATTTCAGTACAAGTAGATTTGAGCGAGAAGAATAATATCATCAGCGGTGGGGGATTACCCGGGACTTTTGTCGCAGAGCAGTTCCACTTCCATTGGGGAGCAGTGGACACCAGAGGTTCTGAACATGACATCAACGGCGAGCATTTTCCAATGGAGGTTGGGTCATTCTAGCATTGCATCGTTATCGAATAACTAACATTTGTGCTACATGTATACGTGTATTAAAAAGAGTACTTACGCGTTTTGATATACTGACAGGAAAAAGAAACGCAGGGTGCGTATTTCCGCTATATATTGTATGTTTAATATGCTACTGCTAATCGAATGTTACAGGGCGACATTAGGCCTGTCCTTTTAGAAAGAAGGTTTAAACAGCACTGAACACACCAATGGTTACCCTTTTAAAGTTTCATTATCGTCAGAATGCGCATTTGGCTGAAGCAGGTGAGCAAACTTAGGCTTTAAATGTTGCAATCACTTAACATTAAATACAGTACTGAACTGGCTCAATTTTTCAAAGAGGAACTTCAGCATTTATGAATTTCTTGTTACAACGTGTACTGTGATTAAAACGTCTACATCACAGTTGTGTCCTTTCTCTAACTAACTGCACTTTTTTTCTTTACAAAACATCTTGGGATTTCCTTGGAATATATATGGAATTAAGTGTGCAGTATATGCAATATATAGCGGAAATACGCACCCTGCGTTTCTTTTTCCTTTCAGTATATTTTGGATAATGATGATGGTTAAAGTTTTTGTTTTTCCTATTTCTTAAACCAAATTGTCTGAAAGCCTTGAAACTTTGCACACATGTTCATTATCGTTACACAATATTATAGTGACAAGAAACATAACTCTCGTCCATTTTACCTGAATTATCCCTATTTTTGCTGAGATATTTCAGTTAAAATGTTGAATGGATTCCAAATAATATTTTACCAAACATTTTTAAACTTGGAATACATATTCATCATCATTACATACCCATATGCAACAAGCACCGTAACTCTGTTATGTATTTTACAAGACTTATCCTCATTTTCTACTTATGTTTTTTGGTTAAAATGAATGCAGTCATATTCTAAAACTCAGAAAGCTCTATCATTCATTTTACCAGAGTTATCTACCTTTTCTACTTAGATTTTTGTTTACAATTTTGAATTACATTTTTTGAACGTACATTCATATTCCAAAAGCAAATATAGAAAACTGAAACTTGGCAAACACGCATATAATACGCGTAACAAGCATCATAACTCTGCCATGTCTTTTACCTAAAATATCCCCTTTTCTGTTAGATTTTTGGGGTAAACGTTATTAAGCAATCCGACGTTCGCAACACTGTTGGTGTTTCTTGTTTACACATTCATGTTTATCGTTTTCTTTATCCAAATTCATAAATATTGTTATCCTTCATTCATTTTATATTTACAGATGCATATGGTTTATATTGCATCGTTTTATATTTACAGATGCATATGGTTTATCTTGCATCGTTTAATATTTACAGATGCATTTAGTTTACCTTGCATTCGTTTTCTATAACAATTTGCATTTATTTTCTATTTACAGATGCACATTGTGAATTACAATCAAAAGTATGGCAACCTCTCCAATGCCATGGACAAGGACGATGGTCTGGCTGTACTTGGCTTCTTTTTTAGTGTGTGTAAATTTTTTCAGGTGTATTTATTTAAAGAAATCATGACAATTTGGATCTTTGTTGCCTTGAAAAGGTATATATTCAAGGCATTTACATATTTTACATAAACCTCTCAACGTTCGTTTCTTGAATACTCATTTAATTATTTGACTAGGACCATGCTGGTTTAGACACAGACACACACGTACGCACCCGCGCGCGCACGCACACGCACGCACGCACGCACGCACACATAAAAGGTAGATATAAATGTCGAACAGGAAATTTAGCATTCAAGGAACACAGTCAACCAAAAATACGCACCGAAACAGGAAACACATTTAAGGAAAATCTGGATCTATGAATGTCATACAATAGCTGTGGTATTACAGATAACTATATTGATTGGTTGTACGGGTGGTGACTTTCTACGTTTGCCACAAGGCACAAACAACGCTATAGTGATAATAAAAAACACTTTACCATTTTTAAATTAGTTTGATGCTATGTTTGTTGTATTGCTAAATTATCTTGATCATGTGTATTGATTAATTGCTTACTAATTGAAAAACGATTATAATATGTGTTTCACATCTACTATAATATTTAAATTCTCAACATGATTTACCTGCATTTACTTTTCATGATAGAAACAACATGATTTCAGAAGTCAACAGTGGTTTAATACCTTTTGTAGAAAAACGAAAAGTAATGATACTATAGAACCACAGCACTCAAATACAATGACAACGTAGATCCGCCCTGTAGAACCAACTAAAATAAATTAAATATACAGTTGATAAATATACAATGAAAATGACACAAACAGTGCTGAAGACAGGTTTCCCGACTTGGAATGGTCAGTATGGCCTACTGGCTAGCTTACATTATTTCAGAAACAGGCATCTGAGAACCGTGTCCTACTCTTATTATAGAATAGATTCATATGGTTATTTCCTCGTACTCTGAGGATATAACATATCGAAAGCTTTAATAAAACTACTTCGGGCAACTCACCTCTTACAAGCAAACTGTATTTTCTGATAGGCACATTTTTATAACTGTTTGTAAGTTTTTCTTCCTCCATTGCCTGACCTCTGTATACAATGTTGCATATATATTTCACAGGTAGGGCGGTTCAATGAACACTTTCAGGAGATCATTGAGCATTTTAATGAAATACAGTTTAAAGGTAAGTTCATAAGTGTAATCAAGGATTACACAATATTCGTTCTCTGAATAATTTAATTTTAGCGATATTTAACTGCACGAAAAAATGTCCAAAACATCGGATACACAGTTTCTTACACATTTAGTGTCAGGCAAAAACAGTGTAAATTTTAAAATTAAATGAAATATTCTTGGAACGGGAGATAACTTTCTAATGGCTAAAAGGGTCGTGAGAGTAAACGTGAACTAAGGAAAATAGACTTCAGTCAGGATTTCGGACAGTTGATGGCCGTGAAATTAGTATTTTTAACCCAAATACATAAAACACATCTTTATTGTATTCTACGGATATAATCAGACTCCGTTTAGAATCCGAAAATCTATGTCTCTCTACCTAACAACGAGTATGGTATACATTTCCATTTTACTTAGGTTTAGAGAAATGCACAAAGCCTAAGCCGACACCTGTCAGCATTATATCATTTTTGCTAACGAGTTTAATAAATTCAGTAATGAATGAGAACGAATGTTAGATTCGAATTTATCACATAACTCACATTTATCACATAACAACTTACTGAAATGGTTTTCAGTAACTAGAATCGTCGTGAGAATTCCGTTTCTAAGTAACAGCTATATGTTTCAACATGTATGCCTTCAGGCTTAATTGGTTGACTTTAATTGTTACTTCCAAAAGGAGACACATCAAACAAGACCGCACCAGGTTTGGATATAGACAATTTACTAGTCTATTTAGAGCCATATAGTACAGTTTAGTGTAGACTTTTAATTCCTATATATTGTACTAAGGAAGAACAGCATATGTGTTAGTTAGTCTGCATTAGTTCTAGATTATTAGAATATATTTTAGTGATTATATCCATTCATTTGTAATTTTACGTCACGATCTTTTAAGGGGAAATATGCATAGGAAGCCTGTCCTACTTTGCATATTGCATATATTCCTATAGTGTTAAACGTGTTCGGCGGCTACTTCCAGTAGGGACTGACCCGTTAACGTCTTCACGCGGGGCTAGGGGAAGTGTCCAGATTAAGGACACATCGAAGTAATCCAGTGGCGCCAATGAGGCTTGAACAATTATAACCGAATTCAGAGTCGAACATGCTATCCAATGGGCCACCACGGCCACCTTTAATTAGATAGTTTATTAATGCAATGGGCCTATCAGTGTACATAACCTTTCAGTTTACATAGCAATATACAAGCACATACAGACAGTATATATTACAAGGTTTTATAAAAAATATTTTCACCTAATTTTGACAATGCGCTATATACTGAATTTGATCCACATAGGAAACCTTACACATGTTATTGAAAACAATCATAATTAACAAATGGTGATTTTGTTTACGGAATATCAAGTATTATCTCTAGTATTAATAAATACTGAAAATGGGATCCCTTAGAAGCAACAAACGCAACCAGGAGATAAAAGTAGCAGACTCGGGTTTATTGATTCTGTTCATGAGAGGTAATGTAAAGTACAACACCTCTCACGCCTCCTAGCACCGGCTTAAGCGATATTCTACTTTAAAGTCACAACTATTGGGCCTGATGATCCCAAAGGACCAGTAAGTAATAACACTACTGATTTGTACTGTTTTGAAGCCATGGAGTTAGATACAGATAAATGGGAATATAAAGTCCCTCCATGTGAGATTAAGGTTTCACCTATTATCAGCTTATCTTGTTCTTACATGTTTACTTTAACATCAACAATGATGCTAATAACATGTATAATACAAAATTGACCCACGCTAAACTAATCATCGTATTCAGTAACTCAGAGTCACTTGTATTATAATTAGATCACCTTTGAAAATAAAACAATTTGACATTGAAAATTAAATTATCAAAGTCAGTTGATGTGTGCGAAATTATCTCGGAGGTAACCTATATCGAAAATCACGCGAATCTTATTGTATCCGTCCACTCAACACTATGCAACCGTTTGGAATAAACAAAGGGGATGACATCCGCATCTCCAGTAACAATAACTTATAAAATTCCATGCCGGCTTATTTGTTGATTACTGTGAAATACTGCGATTGATATAGAAATGATTCACCCCATTTTTAATAATTTAATAAAAACGTATATTCTAGTTTATTCCTTTTATGAATAATTTGCATCTATGATCTAGACAACTTAATTACAATATCAACGTGCTCGAGGTTTAAATTTGTTTTAAGAACGTATATACGTTTGAGTTTTTACTAAATAAATTTACTTAACATTTCTATAAAGGATTTCAATTAAAGTCGTTTTAACAATTTCTTTATGCAACATTTGTCTTTAAATCAATTTATAGATAGTTGTTTAAATATTTACAGTTCATAAATGGAAAAATAGTCAAACATGTCGAAACACTGTAACGTTAGCGTACGTTATTTTAACGTCAACGTCAATTTGAAATGTCAGCGTTTTTTAATATAAAATGTCAACGTTTCACCTACGCGACGTCATAACTGACGACGTCATTTCCGTTTTTTGAAAGTAAACAACCTTGACGTTCACGACGTTTACTAACGGTTTGAATATTTGTTGCTTTTTTGGCGTTTATAGCGTTTTATCATGCAGATATGAACTTTTCTGCCTAATAAAAGGGTGACCTATTACATTTTGCTTTAATTAGGCACTGACCAATAAAGCAAATCAATGCGGAAGCCCTCGGCGTTTATTGTACGTAACGTTATCTTACGTCATGCACGTAACTTTGCCTAACATCATAAAACAAACAAAAAACAACAACATGGCGATGTCCTCGATAAGCGTACCATTCTGAGAAATAGGTAATAATAGTAATTCATACAGAAAATATGGATAATCTACATGATAAATAGAAGATTATGTCAGTGCCTTTTACTACCAAGGGTACTAGATACATCTTACAGAATATATAAATGTAAACACACATACTCCGGTTTTCATTACTTCCCTTGATCCAATTTTCTCCATTTATATATTATTGCAGCCTCATTCATAGTTTCAATTAATTTTGGAGTTGTTTTTACTATATGCCTGCAGCATCGATTCTTTGTCATAGGTATATAGGTAGGGTTATTCACTCACATACTCTCTCTTTATAACTAATCATAAATGTCAGCTTACAATTTTACTTTCATCCAACCAGCAATGTTCTATTATTAGTACTTTTGTTACTTCCCTTGATCAAATATCTCCATTTATTTAATTTAATTTGTTTAGCCTTATTCATTGTTTTTTATTAGCTTTGGAGTTGCTTTATACTTTATCCTGCAGTATCGATTTTAGGTATTAGGTTTTGAGGTAGGGTTTGTGTTATCTTTTTCACATTTTTACTCTCTCTTCATAACTAAATGTCAGGGTACAGTTTTACCCTCGTCCAACCAGATATTTTCTTTTATTAGTATCACATTTGGCTCCAGAGTGTCTATTCAAAGTAACCAGTTCCTGCAACACTGCCAAACGATAAGTTGTTTTTTAAAGAGTTTTATTTAAACTGCCGTGTATTTTAGTGTTTTTTTGTTCGTATTTGTTATTTTCGTGTTTGTGTACCACTGCTGAAGGCGTAAGCCGAAAGCGCTTGGGTTTTTATAAACTGTAGCACTGTATACATGTTTTTTCCCCATCTATTAATTTATTCCAACATTTTCGTATCCCCTCGGGGATCCAGTCCTTTTTGAAAGGTATTTTGTAGATGTATGTATTTTCTCACCCTTATATATATATATATATATAAGGAGTTGTTTTTGCTATATTCTGCAGTATCGATTCTTTGACTTAGGTATATAGGAAGGGTTATTCACTCACATACTCTCTCTTCATAACTAATCATAAATGTCAGCGTACAATTACTTTCATCCACCAGCAATGTTCTATTATTAGTACTTTTGTTACTTCCCTTGATCAAAATATCTCCATTTATTTAATTTAATTTGTTTAGCCTTACTCATTGTTTTTATTAGCTTTGGAGTTGCTTTATACTTTATCCTGCAGTATCGATTTTAGAATTTAGGTTTTGAGGTAGGGTTTGTGATATCTTTTTCACATTTTTACTCTCTCTTCATAACTAAATGTCAGAGTACAGTTTTACCCTCATCCAACCAGATATGTTCTTTTATTAGTATCACAATTGGCTCCAGAGTGTCTATTCAAAGTAACCAGTTTCTGCAACACTGCCAAACGATAAGTTTTTGTTTTTTTAAAGAGTTTTATTTAAACTCATTACTGCCGTGTATTTTAGTGTTTTTTTGTTTCGTATTTGTTATTTTCGTGTTTGTGTACTCCTGATGAAGGCGTAAAGCCGAAAGCGCTTGGGTTTTTATAAACTGTAGCACTGTATACATGTTTTTTCCCCATCTATTAATTTATTCCAACATTTTCGTATTACCTCGGGGATCTAGTGCTTTTTGAAAGGTATTTTGTAGATGTATGTATTTTCTCACCCTTGTCGGAAATAGCTACTTTAAGATGACAAACTTTAGGACACTCAATAAGTCGAACATTGTTAGGAAATAGTACAGTACAACTACTTGTATATTCCAACAACTACTTGTATATTGATGATGACTGTATATAACGTGTAGAATTGCGTACATTATATTTTAGATAGTCACGTGACCATACGATCAATGCCGCTCGTGAAGTTAATGCCTGCTCAGTTATCCAAATATTACCGCTACATAGGTAGTTTAACCACGCCCCCATGCTACGAAAGCGTCACGTGGACACTGTTCAATTCAACTATCGAGATTGCAGAGGAACAGGTGGGTAACTTGGCTGGAGCATGGTTCACTTTAATGCCGATACTCTATAATAACGTACACTAAATTAAGTACGGAAATCATGTTACCTAGCTTTTGCTAATATAACCCAGCAGCATTGTATTCTACACTCAGCCACATATTAGTACCACATGGTACCTATTATACGATACTTATATAAAAGGAGCAGTACATGATTCTTATAAAAACCTTTCGTATAAGAGTTATATAAAGGCTCAAAAAATATTTGTTATAATAATCATATGAAAATGTGTGTGTTTAAAAATGAAGTATGCAATTTATTAGAAACTCATGTAAATATCAAATAAAAGGTTTTATATGAGAATCATATGTGTCTCCTTTTATATAAGAATCATGCAAGTATATACTTATTACATATAATAAAATTTCCTATATAAGGTATATACGTCTTTTCAAATACAGTTAGCGAACTTTTTCAAACTGTCCCATATCTGGAATAAAACTTCAACATTTCACGTCATTCATTCACACTATGCGTATTTTGAAATAAACATCTGTCAAAACCACATCTCTATCTAACCTCTGTGCTCATACTCTCCAAAGAAATAATCCTGACAAACACAGTAAAATACTTACTATTCATGACAACAGACATAATACTTTAACATCAGGTTAGATTTAACAATAAGATAAAAACTAACCTTGGAAAAAACACATGCAAACTAGAAAACTTTGGATGTTTTCAAGGAACTATTTTAGCACCCTACGACCCGGAAGTACTTCCTAACTGGTCTAACACTGTTAACAGAACCAAAAACTAGAATTACAGTAGAGAATAGTCGGTTCAAAAGCTCGCCAAGAGCTAATGTTGTATTGTTTTATGTCTTGCTGACTCAAAATAAAGTTTGTCTTATCTTATCTTATCTTATCTTAGAAGGGAGATTACCTAACATGCACTTATTATGGAATTCTCTGAAAATTAAAACTAATTATAAAATGCTTATTACATAATACACACAGATGATATTATTTGAAACATGTTTAACCTATTAAATTAAACGCATATATCACACTGAAAATGTATGATAAGCCAATGGTGTGAACATTGTCTAACTAAGACTTTTGCCGAAAACAATATAAAAATGAGATGGGGTCCTATAGAAACCACAGCGTCCGAACGTAATGGCGTCGTAGGTCCGCACTGTACTGCAAACAAGGACTTGATAATACAATGAAAGAGACAAAAAACAACAGAAAAGCTGGTGAAGACAGGGATACCGACGTGGAACGGTCAGTAGGCAATAAGGCCTACTGGTTAGCTTGAATCGATTTTTTATGCGCACAATCCTCGCTATTATACTGTCTTCAGCGCCCAAATAGACAAATAAGTCGGTATAAAAGTCGAACAAGAAATTTGGCATTCAACGAACACAGTCAACCAAAAACACGCATTTAAAACAAACAATACTTACATGATAAATTAGTGTTGCGTAAAAAGGGTTGACAACATGGTTAACACTTACATGATAAATCAGTGTTGCGAAAAAAGGGTTTACTACATGGTTAACACTTACATGATATACAGAAGCAAGGTAAGCAATACCACAAACATACAAGTGATAACAATAGGGATATATTCAGTGGCAAAACGTCGGTGGGGATTTAACAATTCAATTCAATTCGAATTCCTTTATCTCAAGATTTTACATGTGTAAAACAGCAATGGATATAATATATAATGCTAGTTCAACTGTAAATGGTAATCGTTATGACAAATAAAGGTGGTAGTACAGCGAGAGAAAAAGATGATAGTGCAGAGCAAAACTGATAGTTTTCACAAAATAGTCTACAATCAAATAAGAAAGTAAGGTGTAAGTTAAGAGAGGTAAGATAGCTATTGTTCATTTGTTTCACATGCTGTAGGGTGCATTAAACCTCGTTCACTGTTTTGCAAACTAGTATTGATTGGAATGCGTTCAGATTGAGTTTACTATTTCTTAAAAGCATTCGTTTAACGATTACAGCTTGAGGAGTTCAGAACAGCTGTTTACGAAAACGACCAGAGCGAGGGAGGCGTGACCATTGATATCTCAGACGATTTTAGACCGGCCCAGTGTTTGTTCAGACGAAATGTGTATAGCAGTGAACAGTCTTTGAAATACTATCCATCACAGAACACTATCACCGACGATGGGAATGACGCTAGCGCTTTCAAATGGTCAGCGGTTGCGTCCATGTGCTGTATATTTGTAGCTTTCATGTTGACATGAACTTTAGCCTAAATTAGGTCCGGAAATCTTTATATCATGCTGAAATAAACATTAGCCGAAATCAAGTCCGGAAAGCTTTAATGTGGATGAAATAATTGACACTACTTGTGCTAAATGTTCAACCTGTTTTAAACCATAATGAAAAAAAAAAAAAAAATGTAATATATAATGGTTTGTATTTAAAGGGAATATAGCGATACACTCAAATCATTATTATTGAGAGTTATGAGAAAGACTTGGAAAAGGGTGAAATGAGATATAGGGTCCTATAGAAACCATAGCGTCCGAACGCAATGTCATCGTAGGTCCGCACTGTACTTGATAATACAAAAGAAAGAGACAAAAAACAACAGAAAGGGTGGTGAAGACAGGGTTACCGACTTGGAACGGTCAGTTAGCAGTAAGGCCTACTGGTTAGCTTGAATCGATTTTATATGCGCACAATCCTCGCTATTATCCTGTCTTCAGCGCCCAAATAGACAAGACAGTGTAAACAAAACTTCATCCCATCAAAAGGAATTCTCTTACAATAAAGTCAACATCCAGAGAAACTAACTAAAGAAACACATGAAAATAATAAATATCTCCGGATGTATCCAGAATCGTACTGAACAACCATAGTAGTTGCAGCTAAATAGAAAACAAATCTAGGGTACGACCAGAAAACCCGAGGGACGAAAGCTCATGCACCCACCTCCCTTAGTTAGGGTTTCCGTAGGTACAATCATAGAGTCCCAAGAGATAGTCCAGTCATCGCAAAAGTGAAAAGTGAAGCGCAATGACTGACTGTAGAGGGGTCAATCATGAAAACATTATCGAAATCAGATGATAAACAAAGAAGATATGATCATTTGAAGATTCTGTTGAAACGGTTAAGGAAGCCACCATTTTGAGAGCTATGACATCATAGTTGTAAATGACCATATATATGGAATATTTATAAATATGAATATGTATTGATTTATAGGGGAAAATGATATAATATGTATGAAAGCTATGTATACTTAATGGCAATAATGCTTTATATGACCAGTTAAGGATGTTGCATTCATTTGCACCGATTTTCTTTGCTTTAAATGACATGTATCAATATTCCATATATGGTAATTTGGAACTATGACGTCATAGTACTCAAAATGGCGGTACCCATATCATATTTAGAACAACCTTCAAATGGTCATATCTTTTTGTTTATCATCTGATTTTGATAATACTTGTTTACACTCCAGCACCTTCATTTTGGATTTGATCTTTGCGAAACGTTGCCAGTGTATTTATATCAATAGAAGCTCAGATCGGACCAGTAATACCAGAGTTATGGTCCTTGTTTTGCTAAAAAATGCCATTGTAAGCCTTTTTACACACTAGCACCTCTATCTTGAAACTAATTTATTATTCGATCTTTACTAAATTTGCACAGATTGTTAATAGCAATAAAATCGTGGACGAGTTCGAAAACCAGCCATATCGAACTATTTACACCGGAGTTATGACCCTTGCTTTTCTGAAATATGCTATAATTTGGCCTCGTTAACACGATAAGGCTTCATATTTCAGCGAATCTTTTCCAAACTTTACCAGATTGTTTATATTAATGAAAGCTCTATGAGTTTGAAAACCAGCCAGATTGAAACATTTACACCGGAGTTATGGCCCTTGATTTTCTGAAATATGCTATAATTTGTCCTTGTTAAAACGATAGGACTTTCATTTTTCGTCGGATCTTTTACAAACTCTACCAGATTTTTGATACTAATGAATGCTTGGACGAGTTCGAAAACCAGTTAGATCGGGACCGGTAACTTCGGAGTTATGGCCCTTGATTTAGTTAAAAGCGTTGTATTTTGCCTCGCTAAGACGATAGAGTATTTCACCTTTTTTCAAGTTTTCATAACTCTCAATAATAGAGCTTGTTTGGGTTTGTTGCTACTTTCCCTTTAACTAACAACTGATAATGGTATCTACAGTATAGGTACATAATGCATTGTATGCTACACTTATTTAAACGGTGTATACGCGTTATTGTTAAATATTTACATTTATATATATATATTATACTGTACTTAATACTCGTACTTCATCCAAGAGAGACAACTCTTACATACTAATTACTTAACACGAGTGTTTATGTTCTTACTTTTTATTTTAACTTTATTGGATATTCAGCTGCATAAAGGGACATATGGCAATCTTGATTTGTATAAAACTCGTGGCGTGCCGTTATTCTTTTCGTTTTTGCCTGACTTGCACGTTTGTAATCATTAATTATTAGAATAGTTCGGAGAAAAGTGGGTTTGCGTATAAGTAGCTTCTGATAATATTGTTCAACAGTAATATGCACCGTGTGGTTCCTGGGCAAAGAATAGGGCAACTGCATATCCCGTTAGAGTGGTAGGCAGAAGGGTAGACACCCTCCACCCCCAAATTCATGCTCATTTATCATTTTTGTTCATGCTCATTAAAGGTCTTCATCATGACCCCTGCATTGTTTCAGGTGCTATCTCGCTCAGATCACTAGAGCAGTGGCAGAAAAACTATAAACGTGGCTCCAGCGTAAAATGATGGAGTTTCTACAATAGAATTTGCAGCAACTCTGCAGTTTTGCAGGTGAGAAGGTTCTAGGCCCATTCTCCATATTGTATCTCAATGTAAATGGAGGATGAGCCTGGCATGTTCATTCCTGTTAGGCGCCATATAACCTTTCATGTTTAGTGCACCTTAAAACTCATTTCAATTCAATTCAATTCAACAATAATATACAAGTGTATTTAAACATAGGTTAAAATAACGAAGAAAATTCAAAATTCTAATTTTATTTAATTAATTGCAAGCAGTTTTAAAGTCAAAATGATACTGGATTAATTAATCGAGATGAACGTTTTAATGTTCGATAAAAAAGTCAAGATTGCCGTGTGCCCCTCATTCATCTGTCTAGTTACCTGTGTCAGATTTATTCCGATATTTATGCGCCTGTATTTAATATCTGTACAATGTGGTTTCGGTTACATATGTACATGATTGTCCATGTTGTTGAGAATCTGGACCTGGCGGCGAAAGGGTTAAACATGTTTGAGTATGAAAAAACATTTAAATAGTTATATAATCATAAATCGAACAAACTCATTTATACGAAGTCATTTACGTTTTGAGTAAATGAGCACACCTATGTCTTTTACATAGCTGTAAAAGGAAACAGTTGGTACCGAAAATAGAGTACAAAAGTATGCCGTTGACATGGAACAAAGTATGCTGTGACATCAATAGGTTGCAATTATTTCCTACAAATGAATCCCTGATATTTTTTTTTTAAGAAACTATTCTTTGAAACGACACTAACTACATTTAGATTTCGGAAATTGGACACATTCCATCCAGACTGGAAGTATATGTGAAGTATAATTACGATATCAACAGTTCGATAACTCAAAACATTTCTTTTCAGAAAGGTTTGACAATTTCGTTTTGCTTAGTAAATACAGTATTATAATCATTAAATAGTGTAGCAGAAAATAAAGAATTTACATCGCCGCCAGCCAAAGACACGCAGTTTATGCAACACATGCATGACATATAGTAAACTCCTCGAAATAAGTTAAGAAACACAAAAAATATCAGTAATCTATGGTGGTGTATTTTTCGAGATAATAATGAATTTTCGCGAAAATCTTATAAAATGTGTAAGATAAAAATATCTCTAATTCGTTAAGTTATCATGTTAAATGCCACGCTAATGACCACTTCTGCCGTCATGATTCTGGTTTCTAGAGAATTATCCCGATACCCGTATCATGCTTTTTTTTGAGATAGTTATTGAATTTTCACGAAAATCTCTCAGTTATCTTGTTAAATGCCGCGATACTACTGATCATGATAGCTCTGGTTTCGCGATAAATAATGTTATTGAGTTAACTATAAATATTTACGAGATAGTAACGTGAATTTTCATGATAATTAGTCAGAATTATTACGAAAACAAAATTTAAAATGTTAACTATTATGCTTACGTGATGACAGAAGTGGGCAGTATCGCAGCAAATTTTGTTAGATAAAATTGTTGAAAATTAAAGAAAAAATGTAACATTATCGCGAAAGATACACGATAAATTATCTAACTATCTCGTCGCAGAAATATGCCACCATAGTAATCAGTTACTTAATCTTTAATATTCTGGATTTCATATCCATAGAAAAAGTAAACACATTTGTGTCTCGTAACAATTGTAAAAGAATACAACTAAAAAAAGAGTATGATAATGGACCTTTGGAAACGGCTGAGCACGACACATACGAAATATTGCAGTCTCGGTTTGATTGAGGCTGTTCATGAGCGGTAGTGAAATATGCTAGCTACCGCTCACGCCCTCTATCCCCGGGTTGAGCAGAAACTTAAAAAATGCAAAAGGACAGTCAATCGTACAATAACAGCACTTTTAAAGAATTTACTCAAATCAAAAAGTGGATCTTTAATTATTTTGAGGAGTATATATATATATATATATAATTACCAATAAAATGATTGAGTCATCACAAACTTAAGACAGTTGAGGTAGGGGTTTCACGATTTAACATGTCAGTGGCAAAACAAGGTTGTTGCAGATTTTCAGTGGCAAAACAAGGTCGTTGGGGATTGTCAGTGGCAAAACAAGGTCGCTGGGGATTGTCAGTGGCAAAACAAGGTCGCTGGGGATTGTCAGTGGCAAAACAAGGTCGCTGGTGATTTAAAGCGAGTTTAAGAGGACACCAAACGTTACTCTCATATGTAGTGTGTTAATCGCGTCACAATAAAATTCATGTTGTGGTAGTCGTTCTTAAGTGTGTTTTTTATTTTAAAAGTAGATGGGCTTTACAATGGAGGAGTGTTTTTCAGTTTAATATAGAAAGGTTACACACTTAAAAAATCCTCAACGCGACTATACGCTCTTAATACTTTGAGAAAAATATACTCCATATGATGATACTTGGGAAACATCCTTCCAATCGAATTTGCATGGATTAGTTTAGGATGTGAACATTGAAATGGTTTGCTTTCTCTCTCTTGTCATAGATCTTGCTAATACACTCTGAAAAGACGATCTCTTGGAAGATATAAACACAATCAAGAGATAAAAGTAGTAGACTGTTTTAGTCTGTTCATTAGAGTTAATATAATTTGCAACACCTCTCACGCCCTCTAGCACCGGCTTTAGCGGTATTCTAACTTAAAGCCAAAATATTGGGCTTGATGATCCCAAAGGACCAACAAGTAATAACACTGATTTGTATTCGGGGCGACTTCTTACAGCCGCCACACAGCACTAAATAAATGCTAGTATGAATGTCAATAAATACTGATCCCCTTGAAAGTACCAAAAACAAACAAGAGAGAAAAGTAAACCCCCGGCGGCCTTTTTTGCCACTTATCGTCCTATTGTCAACCTTTTTTTGTGTTTGTGACGTCATATGTCTTTATTCCTTATTAACATTGCCATTCTTGTTTGTCGTTTTGTGTGTTTTTGGGTTTACTGTGTTCTGTGAAAGCTACATTTCCTTTTCGTCACCAAGTTGTAATAATTGTTTTTATTTTGTAAATAAACATTAAGAAAGCCAGTATGTTTTCTATTGTATTTAAAGGAAATGTTGGAAATATTAAGAAAAAGAAACATTATTATTGGGAGTTCTGAAACACTTGGAAATGTGTCAGATAGTTATAAAGTCGGACGATAAAATAAAAACATATAACAGTTTGAAGACTCCATTGAAACAGACAAGGAAGGTGTTAATTTGAGACCTATGCCATCTCAGTCCTTAATCATCATATATGTAATAGATAGAGTATGATCTCATCGAGTTGGTTGATTTAAACATCGAGATGGGCGTAGCATGTCCATTTCACCTGTCTTCCGGTAATAGTAGTTAGAGTACACCATTTATTTTTTCAATAAACACCTGTGGAAATACAAAGGGAACTTTGGTGATCATGCTACAAGGAATAGATAAACATATGATACTGATTTATAGGAAATAAAAGGTAATGTATGTAAAATAGGTATACTAAAGTGTAATAAATTATAATATGATCAGCAATAAAGGATTTTGCATTCTTTTGCAGTGACATTCTGAAGTTGCTTTTAATGATATGTTCTGCTGGTTTAAAACGGCACACAACTTGTCAGAGATTTCGTTTATAGTTAACTGCAATATAACGACACGGTGACATAATGGATAACTTTTTTTTGTGTGTTTAATGTCATTTTCCAGCACATTTTAGGCTATGTATGAAGGTCGATTGTTTGTGGTGGAGGCATACACTCACTTATTCCTTGGACGAACCAGTAGGCAAACCTCCCGCAATCCGTAAGAATCGACACTCTCTCACTTAAAAGTTTCCAGTGGGATTTGAACCCGCAGTGGTAAGAGGCGAGAAGTTTTAAAACTCAACCGGCTTAGTAGACAGCACGTTCGAATCTAAATGCTGCTCATTGCGTCACCAAGACTTGTCCTTGGCTGGGAACATAAACGTGTATTGGAGCAGCCTCCGAAAACGTTAAAGAACTAGATAAAGACCATAGGTAAACAGTAAATGTAATTGAATTGAATGTTGTTTAACGGCTCACTCATCAACACAGTATAGGTTATTTAGAACCGCCCCAGAGGGAGGGGAAGGATACACAGGAATCGGGGAACCGTGCCCTACTCTTATTATCGAATAGATTCCTATGGTTCTTTAACGTGCTCGGAGGATAGACCACTTTTGAGCCGGTGAAACACATGAGGTTCCTCTTCCTAACCTAATACAAATGGACGGAAATGAAATCAAATCTCTGTAAAAAAAACAGTAGTCCGGTCGAAACCAGTTTGTCTTATATGCAGTGACCCAAAACATATTTATTTTTTATTTTTAACAACCAATAATTAAATGTCATTGCAAAATAGCAACCACGCAAGTGCTTAAAAGGAAACTCACGACGGTAGTTTGGCGACATTTGGGTAGTTATCAATTTGCGACGCGCTTCTTGTGGTGTGTTTAATCAGTAATAAAGATGATGGAGGGCATCTTACAGTTGTGGATATCCCTGGCATTTCTTATAACGGGAGTCTGGACATCCGCAGGTAATTTCAATATATTATTATTTTGGTAAATGCTCTTCTCTTGTAAGTCGTCAGTCTTACTCGATATACGTTTTATGAATGCAGAGGGTGTGATATTGCTATAGTGATAGAATCTGGTGGTGAGTTTGGCTAAATGCGTCTATGTCACTAAACAAATGTACTCCGGACCTACGTTCGTGTATATACGTTTGCGCCTTGAGATAATTCTCTCTTCATGACCTGTCTTCCGTCGACAGTACCCTAAAATAAGCTATGGGCCCGAAGTAGACATAAACCAAACTTACTTTCCCCGCAGCACGCTGCACGACGGTTTTTGTCGCCGTTTTACACGACAATGTCCTCAAACAGGTTTTATATTTAAAAAAAAAAGGTTTATTCAAAAGGCATTATCTTAGAGCACGCAGCTGTGTACACATTGCCTGCAGAAATCAAACAATTAAAAAAAGCACAATACATAAAAAAGTAAAAACGAAAAAAAAAAACGAAAAAAAAAAAAGAGGGGCGAGAGGATATAAGGATTCAGACTATATCATCAACATGTCAGCGTCAAATAAGATATAAAATAGTTGGAAATACTCCCAAAAACGAACCACAGCGTATCTGGGAATAAAATAAGTTCATGGAGTTTGCCCCGGGACCACACTAGCAATGCTCTAGCTAAACCCCTAACAGGTAACAATTATTTGATCATAAATGATATGGGGCGTCCGTGGCCGATTGGTTAACGTCTCTGACTTGAAATCACTTGCCCCTCACCGCTGTAGGTTCGATCCCTCAGGGGCCTAGGAATCTTTATGTGAGGAAGCTATCCAGCTGGCTTGCGGAACGTCGGTGGTTCTACCCAGGTGCCCGCCCGTGCATGAAAATTGCCTGGAGGGGCACCTGGGGTCTTCCTCCACCAATGGAAGCTGGAAAGTCGTCATATGACCTTAGCTGTTGGTGCGACTATAAAATCCAATTCAATCAATCATAAATGATATTTAAAAACAAAATACATCAATGAATAAAAAAACCAAATATTACAAGTAATACAAATGCAGCAATGTGAACAACTAATGACGTAGACTATATACATGAGTGTTGGCATAATGTAGCTTGACATGTCGTATAGAGTGGCAACAGTTATTGTAGGCAACAAATAAAAACAATTTTTTGTTATTTAGATATTTTGTTTAAAATAACTCTTAATGTACATTTCTCTTTGCGTAAAGTAATACATTGAACACCTCCTATAGAAAAGCTTAGCTTTTCGTTTATAATCTCCGAATACTTACGGAAAATGTCAATTACAAGTTTTAAACTTTGAATTCGCAAGTTTTCATTATTTTATACATATAATATAATTCTAGAGAAAGGAGGATAAAAATATCGGACAGGGAAAGCAGCATTCAAGGACGACAGTCAACCACAAAACACAAAAACAAACATGCAAACAGACTAACGAAAAGGCAAAAGTAATAAAAAATGCAAACGACATCACAAACACAAAAGGGTTGACAATAGGGCTACCGCCTTGGAACGGTCAGTGGCAAAGTAGGCCACTAGGGGTTTAAACCGGTTCTAGGGTGCACCAAACCTCACACTTACCCTACTGTCAACCCATTAAAACAGGACAGTGTAAATAAAGAAATCCCCGCCATGATTTAATCTCTAACCAACAAGGCAGCATCAATATGCAATATAAATAAAGCACAAATATGCTCGTGTAATTATAATACAAAAAACAATAGCCTAGAAAGCCACAATGAAGGTACTCAATGACTTGGCAGAAGCCAGAGCAACAAGAGAATAAACCATTAAGGGCACGACAGGAAGTTGTATTGAGAATGTTGCCACTTTTGTTTGTTAAAGCACTGGCGCATTTCGAGGGGAGCACCCTCATCGGAGTCATCCTATGATTTGAAAAGGTTATCACATAACATTTAACTGAATGTTGTTTGACATTATATTGAATATTTATAGCCGGTCGCCCCAAAGAAAGGAAGGATACATAAAAATCCGAGAAGCTGCCCTAATCTTACTAACGAATATATTTTCCTTTGATTAGCAAATTGTTCCAAGGATAGACTCCGAAACACAGAACCGGTGTACATACCAATCCGACGGACTAGACTAAGGGAACATGTTTTACTCAATAATACACAATAGAAATTGACTTGCGGCGATAAGGCTTCATTCGGGTCAAATCCAACGTGTTATCAACTAGACCACGCCAAAGAGTACGAGTTCCTCGCCGATGTTTGGAGGGTGAAAACTTGTTAAATGTGAACATCTTTAAAATATCTCAGCACATTGTTTTTTTTCCATAAGTTGACCCCCGCACAAACCCCACCCAATTGAAAATGTCGCAGCTTTATCTTCCACCGCTGATATCAGACCGAGATATTTCGAACAGGGGAACATATCTAGTCGTTTTTTTAAGATGTATATTTTCAACTACCGGCTAGGATCCTGTGTCAGCAGCAAACACGATCCGGTGCCATGAGCAACCAGGATCCATTATTAGATATTATTAGGTATTAAATACGTCCAATGGATATAATGGCTGAACATACATAATTCCAGAAATAGCAGTCTCCGTTTTTGAAATAAACAAAATTCTCTTAGAACTAGACGTACTTTTACGCGTCGGTGTGAAAACAGTGCGCGTTCTTTCACATCTAAAACACTGTTTTTATAACCCGTTCTTCATGAATTCAGACACACAAACGCATCTAGTGTTCCGTGGGTGTGATCATTTTTAAAAAGTGTCTTATCGTAAATAAATATTGAATATGTTTTAACGGCACATCCAACAGTTTACGTGTTTTACTCGCCAGGGTCCTTTACATGAGCAACCAGGATCAAGGTAACGCTGTTTTGAGCAGCCCGGGTCCGTTACGTCTGTCCACCGTGAATATTAACCATTGCTTTTCAACATATTGCTTTTCCAGGTCCGTAGCTACACTGGGGCACACAGAGGCAGTTGCCTTGGTTGACTTTTGGGAATGTACATACTTTACATAAAAAACATCTATATACTAGTATATAAGGACCTGGGGGAAATGCAACACATCGAAGGAAATCAAAACAAAATCTAGGGTGGAGAGGGAGGTTAATGCCACCGGACACCAACATAAGCGATATGCCTCGGTTAAATTTCAGGGCTGGTTACGGGCCTGTTTTCATTTAAAATGACTTTAAAAATCATTAAACTTGATTAAATAAAATTAAAGATTTAAATAAGTAAACTTACGAAAGGTTAATTACTAGTATGTGAACTTAATAGTTATACTTAAACTTTCGGTTTTTAGTTAACACTTACCCTGTCATACAGACGGAAGCTGACATCTTTCATATTTTCTTTGATTTTGAAATCTGATCAATCAGAATTTGAATGTTCAGATTGCCGATTCATACATTTTGTGTTGCATTTTTTTTGTTTCGTGAAAACATCAATATTTGGGCCCACCCCGAAACATTGGGTGTGGGGTCCTCCGGCTCTTGCGCATCTGTTTATAAATTTACATGTATTTAGAAACTCTCTCTCTCAATTCCTTCCACCCCTCCTTCCTTCCCCCACTCTCTCTCTCTCCTTTTCTCACTCTTTTCTCTCCCCCTCCCTCCAATTCGCTTTCTTGCTCTGTCTCTCTCTTTCTCTCTGTGTGTGTCTCTCTTTCAATTTCTCTCTCTTTCTCTTTTTCCTTCTCCCTCTGTTTGACTCTCTATGTCTCTGTGTGTCTCTCTGTGTCTCTCTATCCATTTTATTTTCAATTTCAAAATGTCATGCATAAATTAAGAGGAATTTATTTAAAATATGTTGATTTATAATCTACTAATATGTGTAAACCATGCATGCATAAATTCACATAACAAATACTATATATCCATCTTTACCATTAGTTATGAGCCTCTACCAATATAACAATGTCTCCCTTGTGTTTTGTGTCAAAAAACAGTTCACAGACATAACACATTTCGACACACACATAAAAATGGAGGATTATTTGTATAGATGCAACGGGATAGTTGGAAAGGGTCTTTGTTTTTAGGCCGCTACGTTTAATTATAGGTATTGTTTTGGATTATATATAAATATGGACTTATAAGATTGTTCGAGTAAGTACATATTTAGCTTCATTTTCAATTTCTAATGACTTGTATTTCCTATTAGGTCTTTCTACTGAAGATTGGTCTCATCAGTTCGGTGGTAAAATGCCGTCTACTAAAATCCGCTTTTATACCCGTTATAAGACCAGTGGTGATTCACAAAGTACCCGAATCGTCTCATACAGTACCGCCTTATCTCATTAATATTCAGTGAATTTAGGTAGTGCGCATGTTGTATATATGAACCCACACGTATACAGTAATCACTTAGTACAACATGCGTAATAACCGTTAGATTTGTTCAGTTCTAGTGTGCATTTTATCGTGATTGTGTAGCTTTAAGCATGCGTTTGGAAACTATACATAAACGCAATATTTCGCTACTAAGACATTAAAACGTTTTATTTTGCACACAGTCATTGCAGGGGTGAAATATGTATGGCTGAATATAAACTCATATCGTAGATTACTAATATAAAAAGTAGATTAAAATATATCACTACTCATATATAAGGCATATTAAATACATTTAATATGTTTTGAGGCAACTAGCTAATTATACAAATATAGTTATCGACCCTTTGGTTGTAAATAAAACAGAAAAACTGACAGTCGTTATTGTAGTAACGTAGCGAAAGAATTACAACTCAACAAAGCTAACATTTCTGATACTGTCGCTTCTTTTCTTGATTTGCATCTTCTATTGAAAATGGAGAACAAATATTGTGTAAATTCTATGACAATAGAGATGATTTTATTTTGTAATTATCCCCGCTTATACGGAGATGTACCCACAACTACTTCTTATTGGGTCTAATGTTTCTCAAATTATTCGTTTTTCTAGAGCTTATAGTTGAGTTGAGGACTATAATATTTGTAATCTTTGTATAACTAAGAAGCTACTTCATCAGCCATCAAATTAAGGTTTTATTTCATACTCCAGCCAACCCCGTTTCCGTTTCTTGGAGAAGGGGTTGGATGGGGTATGAAAGTTAATACTCGGACCACGTAATGCGGTTTAAACCCATTCGAGTGTTTGTTTTTGTAAGTTATATTATAAGATTACTTTCTAACATAGTTTACATACAAACACTGACTAACAGTAGGAATTTGTTAGGTAAATATCTCAGTTCTGGAATTCTACAAGTGAGCATAGATATGTTTCTTTCTGAAATAAAAATATTTTGACAGTGTCAGGTAATTTTGATATTATATATTATAAGAATCTTTCATGGGTATCCGGTGAAATTCCAACCCTCGGTATAAGTGTTTTTATCGGAACCGAGGCTTTGCCTAGGTTCCAATTAAAACACTTATACCGAGGGTTGGAATTCTCTATCTGAACCGAATACCCATGATAGATTATTTTTCTTGCATATCAAAGACATGTTTTCTTGCATATCAAAGACTGCATACCGGATGTTGGTGAGCGCGTGACTTTTATCTCAACCCTAGGGTGAGATGAAAATATCTAGCCTCGGTAAAATTACGGATATCCTTGTCCGGTATGCAAGAAAAACGTATTAGGCATTTGTTTTCTAAAGGTTCGAAGTATAGATTGCCTTCTGTGATTGATTTTTAATGCATGTCGTGGTCAGATCGCCCAATATATTGAGGATTTTAGTATTAAATGGTGTCGCAGAGAACATGCTGACCCTAACTGCCTTTCTACTTGGAAAAATACTATTTTTAACAACATAGATACCCGTATTAACTTCTATAAGACTAACTCCACCCTACTTCCCCCTAGACCTAGGTTTTCATTTCATTTCGTAAATTGAAATCGGAAATCCAAGATTTCATAATAAGTTTGTTTTAGTACCTGCTGATAAAGCAGCTAATAATATAATTATTGTTTGACGCCTCCATTACGTCAATGTTTTATCTCAGGAACACGGGAGTACTAATGGTCAGATACCATTATTGATTTGGGCCTTCTGATTGGTTGAAAAATGCATAGGGTCTATACGGGGTTATAGTCAGATTGTAAGGTAGATTCTGATTGGATTAAAATACCCAAATAATAACAAATCCCCATAAAACATCAAAATATTATATTTTCATCATAAAACATGTTAATTTAGGATATTTTGACTAAAACGTGCATTTTTATGAATACGATTGTACTGAGAGTATATTTGCAAAAAGGAGAATTTCTTTACTGCCATTCTGGGGGTGCCCACATTCAGTGAAATATTAGAGGCTGAAAGCATCTGATTACCCTCAATTTGCTGGTCATTTTTTAGTGTCTCTAAGATAGTGTTTTAAAAGTTAGATTTTATTATCGTTCGGATATAGGAATAGGGGTTGTAGGCCAAAGGAGATAATGGAGGCCTATGGGAAATGCAATAGTGGTATATGACCTAAATTTTAATATTCGTAATCTTTGTATAACTAGAAAGCTACTCCATCAGGGATACCGTTACCACAAACTTCGGAAACCCTTTGCAAAATGTTAATATCGTAACCTTGATCTTCTTTCCAAATAGAAAAGTAATTAATTAACTCTTCTGCGACAAGGACTATCACAACCTGACTTCTATGGTGACGTGATTTACAAACTTCTTAAGATCCTTCGTCATGATCATTTTTATTCTATCTTTGTTAAACTTATTAAAATGTTTTTTGAAAGAGGTTATGACCCTATCATTTTGCAACCCACTGCATGCTTGGTGGTGGACCCATTTACAATTTGTCACTCTGCTTTCCTCTTTAATTGTGCAACGACCGGACAGGCTGTGGACCCTATGATGACGTCTACCTTAACCCCAAAAGAACGGTGATGTTTGATGTTTGCCTGTACTCTTGTCTTGTCATGCCCTCAAGGGTTTATTCTCTTGTTGCTCTGGCTTCTGCCAAGTCACTGAGTACTTTCTTTGTGGCTTTCTAGGCTTTTGCTTTTTGTATTTATATATACACGAGCATCTTTGTGTTTTACTTATATTGCCTTTTAATGCTGCCTTGTTCGTTAGAGAATAGTTCATGGCGGGGATTTCTTTATTTAAACTGTCCTGTTTTATTGGGATGACAGTAGGGTAAGAATGAGGGTTGGTGCACCCTAGAAGCTGGTTTAAACCCCCAGTTTTTGCCACTGACCGTTCCAAGGCGGTAGCCCTATTGTTAACCCTTTTTGTGTGTTTGTCGCTTTGTGTGTTTTGGGTTTTCTGTGTTCTGTGACAGCTGCATTTTCTGACGGACATTTACGCCTATTTTTAAATACTTTAAAGAGAAATGGTGAGAAAGCAAATTACTGATGACGACACATTGACATTCCCCACATACTAAAGTTCGAGTGCTTATATTTATATCGATCTTTAAAACACTGTGCAAGTAACACGCCATACACTCGTTTTATGGTATTATAATGATTGTCGGAAAAAAATCAAAATCTGTTCAGCTGTTCTGTAATCTCGTTGTATACTAGTCAAAATTCCTAAGTACCCACCTGAGAATATTTCAATACTATTCTCATTGTTTTGTGCATATCACGCTTGATTGGAGAAACGATTTAACTGCAAAATAATGAGTATAAATCGTCTGCACTGATTTTAAGGCTTTCAATTCGATGTGTTTTCTTAGAAATCAGTAATGACAATTAAGAGGGCCATTTTGCGGGATGGGAGGCGGAGTGTCATATATGGCATATGAAAAAAATATACTTGCCTCATTCGGCATATGGAACGGACTAATTTGTCTATATGGAAAATAATAAGTTGTTGATATTGAAAAAATAGGTAAATTAGAAGTTCTCTCTCTCTCTCTCTCTCTCTCTCTCTCTCTCTCTCTCATATGCCTATAGTTATGTTTAATTTGATGACGTTTGCACAAGCGTTTCCGCATGCTAATTATCATCATTCTCCGTATGCGAGGACTAGGCACGTCTCTCCGCCGATAGCAATTATACACGTATACTGTACCACTTTGTGAATGGTATTGTGGGAACGTTTGTGCAGATTCCAAGCTATGTATCCCGCGGGTAAACGATACAATTAAGATAACACTCTTCTCTACGTTCACTATTGAACCCAGCTTGACTTTTATGGAGATTAGCACTCCTATTCATGTTTGGAAAGTGTTTGAACTACTGAATGCAAAATTTATTGGTTTTATTTTAACCGATGTAATTGTGGTGGCCATTTCGGTTTTTCAAAATGGCTGCTAGCTTAAAATACTTTTTTTAATTTGTATCTCCGCTTCAATGGCACATAGACTCTCCGGTTTAGGGGTTAAACTCATATTTCCAGGGGGACAAGTAATCCACTGGAAGTAAATACTAGTAGAAGATATCAGTTGTGTTCTGTAATAGAGAATCGCAAAGCTGTGTGATTCCAGATGTTTTTATGTAAACATACACTCTACTACCGAGAGAAAAAATACGCACATCGTAAAAAGGCTAAAGGTGCATGTACAATTATTAAAAGGACACATGGTAATCTTGAAGGTTTTATCAAGCATTAAATTTTTATTTTGACTTTAAATTTGCTTGTATACATTTAAATACAATTTTAAGTTTCCAACTTTTCCAACTTTTCTTTGTTATTCTTCCATATTATTAGTAAGTAATATGCAAAACTAAAATGCTTTATACTATTTTTAAAATTAAGATTAATGATTGAACAAACATAAGTTATGTAGAAAACTAACGGGACGCTCCGAGTTGTTAGAAAATCAAGATTTCCTTGTGTGCCTTTAATCTTGTATCATTTTGACTTTTATGTTTGCATATATTGAAATACAATTTGAGTTTTCAACTTTTCTTCGTTATTCTACCATATGCTTGAATATATTATTTGCGAAATATAATCAACAGTTAGTAATATGCTAACAAATTTCTTTATGCATTCCTTATAATTAATATTAATGATTGAAAAAAAAAGCAATTCATCTAGAAAAACTAACGGGCACAAACATCAAGACTGCAGTGTGTCCATTTAAACTAAATATGTACTTTGATACTATTTTGATATCACCCTAACACTGTTTCCTTTCATAGAACGAAATATAAACACATATTTGTGAACCAAGATGTCTCTAAACATAATTCATTAAACAAATAACATTGATAAAAAGGGCGTTAAAAATCACTGCTTATGTTTGCCCGATGTGTATAATGTGTTACTTCCTACGAGTCATTATTTTCGGAAAAATATGTATTTCTCCTCAGAAGAAAATCTAATTCATGAGTATACTATATATTCTCTTATTGTGAAATTAATTAAGATATTGTATAATTAATAATGAAAAAAAAAAAAATCTTAGCGTACACATAACCTAAGCTATAAATTCCTCACACCTAACACATCTAATAACATTCGTATCAAAAAGATAACATATCGCTAAATCAATAATACCGTCACAAGTAGATTATACTCAATAAAAAAAACTTTCTGATTTGCATTTAGCCACGAACAGGGGTTTATACTTAGAATGTCTAAATGTAGAGAAATTACATAGGAAGAAAGAAAAAAAAACGGCTGGAAACGCAACTCTACAAAACTGGCAAACAGCAGCAAACAACATCAAGAAAAGGCTTGCAAAGTACCTCAACATAACGGAAAAGTGCATGTATTTTGAAAGTTAAAGGAAATATATATGTCGAACAGGAAATGTAGCATTGAAGAAACGCAGTTAACCAAAAACATTTTCATTCATATATTACCATCTCTCTGATGACTTCTGGTGTTGCAAGTATATCCGAGTTCTTACAGAATCCATTCAGCAATGTTTTTAGAAATATGTGTTTGCCTAATCTCATATCATGGCATAGACAAGAACTTTTGGATGTCCTGTTTGACTGCACCACAAGGGGGAGGAACATTCAAGTTTAGTCACATGTTTGCCATTCGAGAAAACACTCGAATGTTGCATGCCCCTGCGAATACACCGAGCAATAAGTAACCTAGTTATGTGTTTGGTCAAGCTTAAGTTTAAGTTAACATTCACCAGAGAAGAGTAGTGCACATGTACTGGCCAGAACAGCATAGTCTCATGCATGAGGAAGTGCTGGGTTGGTGGATGTCAAGAGTAAAAGCAAAATAGTTCTGTAGTCTAAGTAGGGCAACGAGACGTAGTGCGGATGGTCCTCTATACTCATGCAGATGAAGCACTGCACAACATGGCAAGCCGGATTAAAAGTATGCAGACATTTTTCTTTATAAAAATCTTAATTTATATACTCCGGTTTTTCCAGCTGTATGCTATAACCCCTACCAGAATATGGAGGTCTTTTATTGTATTGATCACTGATTGGTCAATTATTTTGATGATGTCATGTGAAAGTTAAGAATTCTCTACAAACATGGCAGCATTAAGAGCCAATATAAGTAAAATACATAAATAATCATGTATATCTAATATAAAAAAAAGCACAGAGAACCACAATGTAAGTATTCATTGACTTGGCGTAGCCTGAACAAAAAGAGAACAATCCGTTAAGGGTACGACAAGACAAGATTTAAGACAAACATCAAACGCTACCATCCTATAAGGATTTATGTAAACGTCATCATAGGGTCCACAACCTGTCCAGTCATCGCATAATTAAACAGGAAAGCATAGTTGAGTCAATCACTAAACATGCAGTGCGTTGAGAAATTATAGGGTCATAACCTATTTTAATAAAAGTTCTAACAAGTTTAGTAAATATTGTATAAAAGTGATTATGACCAAGGATCTTACGAAGTTTTTGAAACATATCAACAAATATCATCGAGGTGTACTTATTTATTCAAAATTAGAATCCTCTTCAGTCAAATAAGTTCGTTTTTAATGTGTAGTTTATCACAGTTTATTAAAAAAGAGTTACAAATAAATGAGTAAACTTTAAAATGAAAAAAAAAACATAATTTAATAAAAAGAGAAAATGTTTATATTAAATGTGTATATACTTAGAATTGAAATTAAAGCAAAATGCCATTCTTTTTTTAAAATAAATATTTATGTAACTTGTGACTCATAAAAAAGAGTATGATAATGGACCTTTGGAAACTGCCGAGCACGGCACATACGAACTATTGCAATCTCGGTTTGATTGAGACTGTTCATGAGTGGTAGTGAAATATGATAGCTACCGCTCACGCCCTCTAGCCCCGGGTTGAGCAGAACTCAATATTCATAAAAAATCAATAGTACAGAATTTCAAGCCATGTCAGATGGCTGGGTGTTTAATTTCATTCAAATTTTGATTACGTGTTATTATTCATGTAAACGCTATTTATACCTTTGTATGAAATAACAAGTGTCACATTAATAAAGATTAACTGCTACTACTAATTATTTTAATAAAAAAGATAACAGTAAATGTTCGCCATTAACAGATTGGTTAACAAAATCCCTGTAAATCTATTCGCGTGAGCCTACGATTCTTTTAATGACATTTTAACTACTTGAAAAAGCATTATTAGAATTGACGTCATTTCACCAACACAGGTCAATCCTGTTGTTCGACAAAAAGAACTGCGTACACCAATCATACCGTGACGGCATGACGAATTAGGTATTGACAAAAAAACTCATCCTGCTGTGTCTGAAAAACAAGAAAAAACGGATGTATTTGGACAGTATAAGCATTGTTTCAAAAGGTTACGAGACGAGCATTCTCCCACTAGACGACTCAAGACATAAATTGGATTTAACTAAATCACATTCGGTTCACTTGCGTACAGAGCGCGGTTCACTTGCGTACAATACGCATTTCAATACCGCTTACGATTCTAGAGAATGAAGTCATGCTGAATTTATTTCTTATCTCTTGAACGGACTTAATAAACCCGAGTCTGCTAATTGTATCTCTTGTTTGTATGTATTGCTTCCAAAGGAACAGAGGCCTTGCATTAATACAATAAAAGACACCAATCAATCACACCGTTTTTTCTATCTATGCTTTATCAATCTATAGCTGTATAGAGGTGGTGATCATCTTGGCTATGGCAGGAGGTTATATGTTCTCAAGAGGAAGACATCATAAAGAAAGATCCGGTGATGTTTCTAAAGTTCAATCCTTTAGATTTTGAGAGTAGAAAAAAATTGCAAGAACAGGAAGATGACGGACAGATAACACATCATAACATAAACTCTGCTGATCTTCAATGAAGACAATGTAAAAATGTAAAAAAAGATAATGTTATTCCTACTTCAAAATAATGCAATATTGTGGTATTCATTCCACAAATTACGTATAATAAAAACCTTACCGGACTCTAGTACCTGATATGTCTGACACAGAGAGCGTTTCAATATTCTAGTTTGTAACAGTACTGGAGTCGGTGTGGTTAGCAAATCAAAGCACTGAAAGTGCTGATGGACGGTGCCACTCAGAAAGTATGATCAAAATCAAATTCCGTAAACAAACGGGTTTGCGTACTAAGGTGGTGAACATTTGTGCAAAATATTATTAAAATCGGATAAAACATTACCAACGTTATGGGACCGGACGGACGGACGGAAGGACAGACAGACGGACAACGACAATTTCACATCCCTCTGCTTAATCGGCGGGGGATAAAAAGTGAAGTTATGTAGAAATGTTTAAATGTTATAAGTGTCAAAGGGGAATATTTGTAAAATGAAAATATCAGAGAAAGTTGGTCACAACATATGTATACATGAGACTTCGGTTCCTTTCGAAAACCAATCAGATTCAATCTTGCATGACAGAGTTATCGACCCTTGAATGTCTGATAAAAATAATTTGGTGCAAAGACGTTTTCGGGAGCGATATGGCTAAAACAAAACAAACTTCATTGAATTAGGATAAGTATAAACAATTCATGAACGGCCTTTGATAGTTACCATGATGCGTGATGTGATAAAATGTTTAAATTCAATATGATGGTAATCGAATTATTTACTCTTCGAATGTGCATGTAATGAATGTAATTATCAAAAAAAAGTTTAATTACATCAAAATCAATATTTACATTGTCCATAGATTAACAAGTGTTTGCCAAGGATAATCTTTATTATTGGTATAAATATTGCTGATTAGTCATGTATTCTGCTGTGTTAAGATGTGTGAATGCCACTTGAAATCTGCCTAAGTGTTAGTCACACCTTTAAATTTCCAATTTGAATTGTTACGTTATTTAATGTCATTAATTTCTTGGTCATGTTATTGATCCCATGTCGGATATTTATTTAATAATGTTGATTACATAACATCACTGTTACATAAATCATGTTCGATACGGCACGGATTCTATTTATTATCCAGTTACATCTGATATATATCTATTTCATGTATGCATGATACATGTTCTAATACATGATATAAATAAATTAGTAAACATTATCGTTTGTCGTTATATACATCCTTCATACACTGATAATATACTGATAATCTCTATTAAAATCATTACTAAACTATTTAAGGCTACTTTCGGTATTCTCCGCACTACGCACCTGCTATTTTCGTTATGGTACGGTACGGCTTTTACCCCCAACCTCATGTACTTGTTTACGTTATAAGACATATGCGCATTAATTTGTATAGGATCAACAGCGTATTACGTAAACACTTAATGTTTACCAACGTTTACATGTTTATCAATATGTTGTCAATGTACGGATCTTTTGCCCATTTACAACCTTGCAAATGGTATTACTTTTATCGCGCTGTGATCATGTGATATTTGTTTTCTAGTAGAAATTCGTTGTTAGCCAGATTTCCCACTACATAGCACGTTGCCGTACCGTCAGGCAAAACACTTCTTTTACGCAACTTCAGCTTCAACGAACCGTTAATAACAAAACAAAAACATGTGTATAAAGGCAATGACACAAAGAACAACACAAGATGAATTATTCTGATTATGAAAATGCTTGATATACATACAATTGATTTAATACGATGGCTCTGTATATTGGGAAAAGCACCACAATGCCTAATGGCGTGTTTGTGTCTGCCAACATTCTCGATCGATGTCGTAGTATGGTCACACAGGCATTTATAAATTAGGAAGCGCTGCTTTACCTCTTTCTTACTTATTCTTTAATCATTCATGATTTAATTGTACTTAACAGATCTACATATATACAAAGTCTGACATATTTTACGACAGCGCAAACATTACCAAGTCCGAAAGAGTCGTATAAAGAATATCTACCCAATATAACTTCAAACCGACAGAGCTAATAGTTCTGATACTGCCGCTTCTTTTCTGGATTTGCATCTCTCCATTGAAAACTGAAAATATTAAGCAAAGTTTAAGACAAGAGAGATGATTTCGAGTTTGTCACATCGTTACTTATGCAAACATATGAGAGGATGTTCGCCTACCGATATCTTACATATGGTATATGTCTCAACTTATTCCTTTTTCTGTAGCTTGTAGCTGAGTCGAGGACTTTAACATTTGTAAACTTTGTATAACTAAAATTTATTCTGGTTAGTGCATCCGTAGCCTGGATACTAAACACGCTGCGTCTGAAACGTTCTCTTCTCTCACCGCTGCGGGTTTGAATCCTACTTTAAATCCTACTGGGAGCTCAACTTTTCAAGTGAGAAAGTCTCGATTCTTACGGATTGCATGGGGTATACGGTACTGTTTCTAGCCAGTACACATGGGGTGGTCTGCCTCTACAACGAAAACATCGATCGTCAAGCGCTGAAAATGACGAAATCACCAGTTGACAAACCATTCATCCTGGAAACCATTACCATAAGCTTCGAAAAACCTTTCCAACGTCGTATAATCGCAACTTGAATCTTCTTTTAAAATATGAAATCATTGGCAATTTTATCAAAAGCAGTTATGACCCACAATGTGCAACGCACTGAATATTTTGAGGTTGATCCATTATCAGTTCGTCACTACACTGTTCTCTTCAATAGTGCGATGAGCCGATAGTGTGGGACACTATGATGACTGAACAGGAAGGTAATGTTTAATGATTGTCTTAAGTTTAGTGTTGTCATGCCCTGAACGATTTATGGTCTTCTTGTCTTGCTTTGATTTTTTTTATTATATATACATGCTCATCTGTATGATATACGCATATTGCCTATTAACGCTACTGCCTTTGTTGCAGGTATAGTCTGGCATGGGTTTTCTTACTTACGAGTTCTTGTTGAATTCGGATGACTATAGGGTAAGATTGAGTATTGGTGCACCCTAGAGCCCGGTTTAAACAACGTGCGACTTTTTGCCACCCGGTTCCAAGGCAATATCCATGTTTTCAACCGGTTATGTTATTTTGTGTCTCAAACGTTACTTCTGAATAAATAATTATTTAGTATATTTACATATTTAATTGTTTGCAGTGACTGTCGATGGGGGCCTATAAGATCTTCCGGTCCGATTGCCTGGCAACGTTGATTGTTAGCTTTTTCTCGCCAAATATGCCCACGTGACCTAAACGACAGACGATGATTGGTCGAGCCTCGGTGTGACGACGCGGAGAGCTGTTCTTTTTGCTGCGCTTGAACAGAGCGGACGGGCGGAGGAACTCTACAGTAATTACATATTCCTGACATATTCCTGATGTACCAGGAGATAACCACCATGTACAGGTAGAAAACATTTCAGGTTTATGATTTGAATGTGCGTGTTTTTGGTTAACTTCTTTCTTGTAAATTCTATATTCCTGTTCGACATCTATTTTTAATCGGCATATATGAATTATTAGACGACTTCAGTGTAGTTTGACAATTAGTTAATTTAACGCCACCTATATCCAAATATAGTATTATCGTCGAGTAAACGCACCATAACTAATGTCGCGGTTATCAAGATAACGATTATAAATATGTAGAATCGGTTTTTATTTGAAATATGTCTCATCTCTATAAAACAATACGTTTATAAAGTCATAAGTCAAATAATTAAGATATGTTGTTCATAATAAGATTTCCATATTTGATAATTTAATAAATTTTATTTAATCGGCTGCTTTAAAGATGACTTGCGTGAATATTGTTTTAAGTTGATTTTTTGTGAATATATAACAGACAGTTTATGATGTGATCTGTCTTGTATCGGATTCTAACTGTGATTTAGTCACGTGACAACGAATTTTGTGGAAACCTGTTTCAGTTTCAGCTTTAACTTATTTGTGAAATCATTCATAGTCTGTAAAGGATAATGGCGAGTTTGTTTTGGATAGCCCTGGCATGTTTTGTAACGGGAGCCTGGTCAAGTGCAGGTACTTTCAGTTATATTATTTAATTGGTAAATAGTGTTATCCAGTTACATAATTAATTTGATTGTTTATTTGTATGTTTTTATATATTTGTTTTAAGTTATATTTCGTGTTTTTGTAACGAACTGCTGGTGTTAGAACCACTCGTTCACGGATGCCGGATAATACTTATATGTTGTGGTGAGGGAAGAAGGAAGAGGTTAGTTGTTCAATAGCACGTCTATATAAGCGATTTTCTCTTCTTTCTCTTAGTTATTTTCCTTGTACTTTTTTAATTATTTTTTTATTAATATTTTTTTTTAATATTTTTTTTTTCAAATATATACTTTATTAACCAGAAATTATTAAAACATTAGTCATTATTTTGTTATGGAATTTATAGCGGTCTGGAAACGGATATTATTTTGTTTTTTGTTTGCAAACTTGAACAAAAAACTTTTAAACAAGATGATAGCGACTTGCAGTGCTATCATAATTAATGAGATAAGATAAGAGTAGTTCAATGAAACTGACGACCTCGTTAAATCAGCTATTTCTTAATTAAGGGATAGCGCACACTTAACAATTGTACAAGCAAGTACGTACAGCTGATTATGCGTGTACTTAAGTGCATACATGTATATGCATATATTCCTGATCATGGATGGGTATGTTATTAAAGGTTCTCATGTATGTATGAGTATCTGTTGGAAGGTTTATTGAAGTTAGATGTTAAGAATTATGTCTCCTTTTGTGGAATCCTATTTAAAGTGCATTAACAAAAGAAAAAAAAGAAAACTCAAATATTCTTGATTAATTTTGCATGTAACTTGCAGTTTAATATATTTACGCTTTTATCTAGACAGTGCTATTCTTCAATAATAAATACAAACTTGATAAAAGTGTGGTTCATACGCATTTTATGTCATATTTAAGGTCATGTGCGTATTGACTAATTCACACGTATTTATCAAATATGTATTACATAATTCAAGGGTACCACTGCCTAGATAATTGTGTAAACATATTAAACTGGAAGTTTCATGTAAACATATTCAAGATTATTTGACTTGTAATTTTTATCTTTTTCAAATGCAAGCTCAATGGGGTTACAAAAGGGGACATACACTTTAAATCAGATAATAAGCTAGGTTTTACCAGCCGTAAAATGGCTACCGAGAGAAAATAGCAATGCATCTGGGAAAGAATTGGAAACAAAGTTTTAAATAACAAAATATCAAGAACATATCAAGAACACAAATTATCACGGACACATAAATGAGGTTTTAAGTATACTCTTCACCCATGTTTCCTGCTAAATATTTTAATAAATTCTAGGTATTAAAACTCGGTCCGCTCTGTGACAGTACATAGCTATACCTTCCGCTTTGTAACACCTCCCAACTCGCTGTGTAGGGGCGGCGTTGCCCAGTGGATAGCGGGGGACACGGGTTTAAGTATCACCGTCACCACTGATTATCGTCGGTGTGTATTTCGGCAGGAGACTTTCCCTTAGCTTCGTCCGTCGGATGGGGATGTAAATCAGTCGGTCCCGTGGATCGGAATCTATCATCGGGGCATGACACATTTCGTCAGTAATCATTATTCGTTCGGATAGGCTCCCGGTTTTCTTAGATATCCTTTCCATCTCTCGGGGAGTAGGGCGTGTCGTGGTGGCTATAAAAAATCAATACTATGTCGATGAGTCGTTAAGCCACATTCATATTCCAACGTGCTATGTGTTAAGAGAAGAGTGATTATTACGACGTGTTAGAAGTACGTATCACCCGCCAGAGGAGATATTCGTCTCATCAGGTTGGTTAAATCTAGCTAGTCTCAGCTGTTGTTTTTTAAAAACTTTATCGACATGATTTTTTTAAGTTTTGCAGTGATAAAACTTCGCTTTTTTTTATTCTGGAACAATAGTCTGCTCATATTTTACAAATGTAAATATCTCAAATAAAACGTTCGCTGCTACCATGCCAAGTTAAATAGTGATTTACAAAAGTGAAAAGTTAAAGGAAAGAAACTGTTCATAGCAACCTTAGAAATTGTATTTGTGAAACTCATATCATAAGGAATGACTTTCTTCCAAATAAGGAAGGTGAAAACGTTATCGATTAGTACGACTATACTGATAACAACTATTATGGGATTTTTTGGTCATGACTTTTTAAATACTTTGTTTTGTTGGTATGTTCAACAAATAGCGGAGGAAATGACTGATATATTTAGCAAAATAGTTCAAATTGTGATACAAGCATGAAAGTTGGCAGAATGATCCTCTAAGGTGTCATGATTATGCTAAGAACCTGATCCACTTCATTTTCACCTTATTTCAAAATTGTCACGCATTTTCAAAATGTCCGCCAGAATGTCCTAAAAGTTCAAAAAAATGCTACCATGCAGAAACTGGTGTAAAATAGTCATGCCTCCATGTATATCATAAACGTATAATATATGAAGTTCGTACATGCGCTTAATAACTTGACCATGATAAGTTCAGGAAATACTACAACACCAGTCGTACCGACCCACTTGTAAGAATAATAGAGCCGTCTAAATAACTTCGGCAACTCATTTTTAACAATGAACATTGTGTGTGTTGATCAAGTACATAGTAAGTAGCGACCGATCAACCCTAAGGTCAAATCAGACTTGACCATAAATCACGATCAAAACGGCAACGATAAGTTGTCGGTACCACAATTATTGTGTAAAGCGTTGGTTATATACTAAAGAAAAGCTATTATCGTTTCTAACAGTTTCTTAATCACACTATAATCGTATATATCATAAATTATATATATATAATAAATTGTATTATATATATGATTACAGTGATAAGAATGATCAGAATTGACCAAACATTAAAGGTTTCTTTTGCATAAAAAAAAACGTGTTTGGTCGATTTTTTACATTCAAATAAAATTATTGATTGTATCACCCATACATATTACGAAGTCATTCTTTAAAATCCCTAGCACGTCATCAACAGGCAAATTTTACAACATATGTGCACTGTTTCAAAACCTACAGACGACGAGGTATATATATATCTATATATATATAACTTACATATTTTGAGATCAAGACTCTATCGACATATTATAAACGGCTTTAACCAACCAGGCAAAACCCCAAAACTAGAGCACCGAATTTATTTTACACATATTCAATCACGGGTATTTTAAGAACCCGTGAATAAACCTATACTTTTAATCGGCATATTTACATTGTAATATGACATGAACACCTGCAGGGACGTAGCAAGGTTAAATTTAATGTGTAGGCCCATTTATCATTTGATCACCAAAGGTGCACGTTCATTAGGGGGTCCGAGGTCATGGTCTCTCGTAAATTTTTTTAAACTATTCAAACTCCTGCATTCTGGAGTACCGTCTATTGTAAAATTGCAATCAATATTGCCTTTAAATGTGATAGTTGTACTGTCATCATGTTTCTCAGTGGGGAAAATAAACGATATATAGATAGTTGTGTGTGTGTTTTTCCCTCCATTTATTATCGACATTTTTTGTATTTTCGGATTCACATGAACTCTAATATGTTTCAGAAACGGTAATTGATCAAAGGGTGATCGACACACAGTTTAATTATTTCTAGGAAACTTAAACAATTTTAAAAATAAGACCTCAGTTGTACACGTTCTAATGAAACATAAATACACCATTTACTGTCGCATGCCGCTTTAAAAGTCACAGCTATAGCCATAGTATACTAAATAAGTGTGCACATTTTAAGGAAAATATTTTATAGGAAACCTTTTATTTTGATATGTTATACTTCAAACCGTGGTTTTGAAATAACGATGTTTTACTCCTTTTTTTCAAGTTACACATTAATCTGAATCGCTGTGCATCATAACTGTTATGATATAATCTAAATGTATACCACATTTAATGTACTTATAAATTGTATATTTTAACATGTTAAAGGTTGTTTTTTAAGAGGAAAACTGTGTTTATGAGCATTAAAGATCATTATTATACGTGTTTAATAATTTAACGCACTAATTTAAGTTTTGTAGACGCTTAAAACAGGCACATTTTACGATTATCTCGAAATAAAACTGAATTGTTTTTGCTAATTGCAAAATCAGTCGTAGGCATGTTTAACAAAGCCAATTGTTGTTACAGCAGATAAAAAAACAACAGTTAATGTGTTTATTGAGAAAGATAAACATGCACCAAGTAGGGGCTCACACACAAATAAGTACACGTGGAAAACATACATTCGAGAACGGGTATAGGGAAATTATAATGTCTGACTCTGACACTGACGTGGTTTTCATCAAAACGCCCTGAGAACTTTGGCATAGATTAGCTTTGTATTGCCTAAGAAAGAGCGAAGGATTTAAAATTACATCGTGCTCCAGTTATGTCCAAAGACCGGAGCATTTTCTTTAGTTCATGCCTTCACATGTTGCTAAACCGTAGCAACCTTCCACGGGAAAGGGGAAGTATGCACGGCAAACTTGGAATATATACTTAAAACTGCAACAGACAATGTTGTAAACCTCAGCAACATGCCTAGCGGTATTGATGTATCAGATTATGATGCTTTAGGTGAAATTGCATGTGTTATGTACAATAAATCATGCAGTACGCGGATGGGAAATGAATCCATTATACAAAACAACTCCTGAAATTATGCAATTCCTACAACAAGGTACATTAATACATCATGCATATCGATGTGGCTATCAAGCAGGACGTGAATGGTATCCGAATGGACTCAGTCAGTCCTGTGTGGTGGTCTTAGGGCGGGGAGGTGGGGCGGGCATACCCAGGGGTTATTAAACATGTCTATTTCCCATCACTAGGGGCAAGATTTATGTATAATTACGCAGGGTAGGGGGTTAATATCAAACTCTCCATGTTTGTGTATGATTTCCTCCCACGGGGAATAGCTTTTTGTCTAATCCCCGGGGAATGTCCGGCCGCCCCCACCCTAGGTCGAGTAAAACATTGATAGGTGCAGGTGCATACTACTAAATATCAGTTCATGCTTTATCCGTCTTAATGCGTCTGCTCATATGCTGGTGACTACTGGAACCGTATTGGACAACTCTTTTCCGCGTGTCAGCTATCAGAAGAGAAACCGTACATGTAGCAGTTACAAACGCTACCGCGCTACTTTGGCATGTACAGCGCCATATAGCTATGCGTGGCAATATGAACAGAATGCAAACTTGAAAGTAGTTTATCAGGACTAAATATAAAAGTAGATATGCAATTCGAACAGGAAATGTAGCATTCACAGAACACAATCAACCAATTCATACATTAAAAACAAACAACAATTATAAGGGAAAATAAAAGCAAAGCATGCGACACTTCAAGCATAACAGGGTTTATAATATGGGTACGGCCTTAGCACAGTCAGTAGAAAAAAAACGCCGCTGGAAAATAGTATCAGTCCAAACTTAAGTTTAAGATCATACAAATAAAAAAGTCTAAAATATGTCAATCTTGGTAGTATTTTCATATTTCTATGGGATTTTTGTGGGTGGGATATTGATTTAAACGGCAGTAGCAAAGAGTAAGTAGGTGTGTTCCGTTAATAAGTACATCCGAATATCATAGTGCAGATTTTAATACGTATATAACCGCAATTATATGAATACCCAAACATCTGATAACCACTACAGAATGTAAAGTAGAGATTGAACATATTGTTTGTGGTGGATGGGGTATACTCATACTTTTATTTTGAATACTTGCTGAAATATTTGCAAAATGTTGGTTTTACAGTTTTGCAGTCGAAGCCAAACTATAGTGAATGAGAGAAAGTATTAGTTTAATATACAGCTGTATCTTATATTTACAGTATTTTGGTCGCCATCTTGGATATTTGGCGGCCATCTTGAAAATGATCGAAATTGAATTGGCTTAGGTTATCTTTCATTTGAATATAATATGTGCAAGTACTGTGCAATATATCATACTTGTATCACAATCTGAACTATTTTCTGGTTATTTCCTCCGCTAAAATACTTGATTAATTTCCTGCATTATAATTGACCACTTAACATTAGTCACTTATACGATACTTTTCAGGATTTGACACTGAGGCTGAAACAAGCAGTTTAATAACACTGAGTTGCTGGAGATTTGCATCGTTAATCACTTATTTAAAGTAGCTATCCCGCCAACAACAGCCAAATTTTACAACATATGTCCACTGTTTCTTAACCTACTGACGACGAGCTATATGTAATTTACCTATTTTGAGAATCCAAACTCTATAGACACTCTATAAACTGCTTTAACCAGCCAGGGAAACCCCAAAACTGGGGTGTCGAGATTACCACACAATATCAACGGCTTTAACCCGCCAAAGCAAAACCAACTCATAATTCATTTTACGCATATTCAAGCTCGGGTATTTTAAGTATCCGTGAAAAAAACCTATACTTTTAATCAGCACATATATATCATTTTGTAACATGAACATCTGGATAGGGTTTTGATAAACGATTTTGTAGTATACTTTTGACGTTATTTGGCGGGTTAGTGCCTTTAAGCTTTAAACTAATCTGAACAGACGCAGTGAGCTAGAATACCCACAGGATAAGCGGTTGATAAAAGCAGTTGATACCGTTGAACTGTAATCAACATTTAAATCGCCGAATAAATCTGTTAAAGGGACACGCGGCAATCTTTAAATATGCATCAAGCAATGGGAGACCGCAGTAATCCCCTCCAGGTCATATACCACTATTGCATTTCCCATAGGCTTCCATTATAGCCTTTTGGCCTACAACCCCTATTCCTATATCGGAACGGATGATAAAACCTAACTGTTTTTAAAGAACTATCTTAGAGACACTCAAAAATGACTAGCACATTGGGGATAATCTGATGCTTTCAGACTCTAATAGTTCACTGAAGGTGGCCACCCCCAGAATGGCAGTAAAGAAATTTTACTTTTTGCAAATATACTCTCGGTAAAATTGTATCCATAAAAATGCAAATTTCAGTCAAAATATCCTAAATCAACATGTTTTATGATGGAAACATAATATTTTGATGTTTTATGGGGATTTGTTATGATTTGGGTAATTTAATCCAATCAGAATCTACCTTACAATCTGACTATATGCCCTAATAGACCCTATACCTTTTTCAACCAATGAGAAGCCCCAAATCAATAGTGGTATCTGACCTCCAGTCTTAGGTAAACGTTCGTTGACTCTCCTCAAAGTCAGAGGCGGTGATGGGAGGACCTAACGCGACACGATTTACCGGAATGGAGTTGTTTTAACGAAACGGACCGAAACTGAGATATGAATTACCGAAACAGAGATTGTTTTGATGATTTAAAGACTAATACACACATGTCAGTCCTGTGATTTAAGTTTATTACGTCTCTGGTCTTATTATTATTATTATTATTATTATTATTATTATTATAGTATAATCATTATTGGGTAGTTATTATTCCAGTCTTATCACCAGTCACAAGTTATTCTCTGTAGTTGTGCTCCTTTGTGTTTATCACCGTATTACATAAAAGTGACCCTCAATTTTTTTTAAATTATTTTTTGTAATAAATATGATACTTTTAAACAGTTTGATTTTCACATATATGTGAAAGGATATATTCCTTCAATAGTACTTAAAAGTCTTAAATAAATAAACAAAATATGAGTTTGCAAGTGACATACTGACATGCATCCTAAGAAACAACAATAAAAAAACAAGGTTAATCAAATGGTTGGACTGGATGCCAGGGGAAATAAGTCACGAACGTTCCTCATTAGACTCTCGTTTTATTAATTCGGTATACGATTGACTTGCATGTAGATAGGCGTGTATACTAAAAAGGTTCTGTTGTAGGTAAATACAATTTTGAGTTTACTTTTACTTTGTTATTCTACCATAGGTTTAAATATATTATTGGTGCAATATTGTCAATAGTTAGTAATATATGTAAACACAATTTGCTTTGCACTATTTCAATAGTTAATATTAATGCTTGCAACAGTGCAAGCCATGTAGAAACATAAAAAGGACGCATTAGTTAAATCATTAATTATCAATATTTAAATATGAACAGTATAAAGCAAATTGTTTTTGCATATTATTACTAATTACTTATTACTAACTGTTGATTATATTGCACCAGTAATATATTTAAACCTATGTCAAAATATCGAATACACATAAAAACTTAAAAGTGTATTTTATTATATGCAAGCAAGTTTAAAGTCAAAATCCTGGATTGATAGACCCAGCTGCTTTTACTCAATGCTTGATAAAAAATTCAAGACTGCCGTGTGTCCCTTTAAGGAAGTTAGCTGGGAAAGGACGTAGTGGTGAGATTTTTTTTTTAATTGATATTTAAAGCTTCTTTGGTATCATTTAGATACACAATTATCAAAAAAAAAGTAGGTCATCACACTTTTTCTTTCACGAGACGTCTTTGAAGAAGACACGTATAACCCCAACATTTCACTAAAAAGAGGAAAAACAGATTCATTGAACATTTTCACAATTGTTTTCGTAACATTACATTTATTGAAAAACAACGATTCGGTTACATATATACATATCTTTCAAAACATACACAAACAATTGTTATCCTCATTCGTCTTTTTACGTTAAAAAGCAAACACATATGGACCTTACTCCACCCATTTCTTTTAACTAAAAAAATTATTCAAGATGAAAAAAGTGTTCTAATACTCACTTTTTTTAAAACTTGTATATGACAAGGTCCTATGACATTCCTTTTAAAACAAGTAAAAAATATACATAGGTCATTATGCTTCAAATTATTTTTTATTAAAAATTCTTAAATTACACACATTTTGGAGTCATTTTGCCATTTTCACTGTAAAATACTGTACACACAGTTTTGACATAGCGATCGAATATACAATTAGCCCAGTATCTACTTTTTTATATGTATTCCACAATTTAAAAAAAACTCTTATTTTTTATAACAAAAGGTAACATTTTACTCAGAGCTACCCATATCCCCTATTTTGTTGACAACAAAAAAATATCACAAATGACGCAAAAAAGATGAAAAAAAATGTAACCATCTTAAATCCTAAATTATATCCATATCTACTGGAATGCAAAAAAAATGAAACAATTATGTTGTCAAAACAATCTATGATTTAAAAAATAAAATTCTTAGACTTGGAAATGTCAAAACTTGCCCAGCCAATATCCTTAAGGACACGGACTACTCTGTGCACCATTTAGGAAGTTATGATGGTTGTTGATCAATAAGGTACATTTTCATTGATCTCAACGGAATGGTACCATTACAGGAAAACACACTGGTCTTGATCGATTTTTTGGCAATCCTTCGAGAGAGGTTATGCGGTTTTAGACGAGTGGGAGAAACGCGACTAACATCGAGTGAAGAGTTTCCTAATATGTACATATTTCAATAATCTATTTACGTTTTAATGCATTTTGTTCAACGTCACAGTAATCTTTGTGTGTTTTGAGTCAGTTATATATGAATTATTTTAATAAATAACAATATTAGCAATTGGGTTAGTTTTTAATAAACATGCTGACCAGCCATAGAAGTGATATTTTAACCCCATAACTTGTCGCTTGAAACTATACTGAGCAAAAATAAAAAGTACCCCTTTATCTTTTCCATATTATACAGACAGCAAAACAGGAAATAATAAATGATGTGTATAGAATAATTTGATCAACCACCACAATAGTCCAAACATTTTTTTCTTAAACCATGCATTTTTGGTAAAAATACATAAAATCTACAAACATTACTTTTTTTGTTCAAGACAATACTCTCTATATATATTTTTCGAAAAAAAAAATCACAGAAAAACACAACACTGATCGTATAGGTAGCAGCTTTTGATTATCAAAACTCATCAAATTACCTCCCTTTAAGGTTCCATAGCATCCATAAAAGAGTATTGCTTGGCAACATTTCAAACTGTTTAAAGGAATATTTAGTACTCACTGAAGTGTGCTCATTGTTTAATTAAAGCGGTGTTCAAGCTGTCCTATGCCCTCATAAACTGGCCTATGGGAAAACCAGCAAAAAAAGGGGGTACTTTGTTTGTATGAGTATATTACAGACGGTCACAGACGGTCGCACTTTGCACACTGGCAAATGGTGTCTAGCTACATCCTTGCATTAATTTAATTATCAAAATAAAAACAAAATAATATTACCCATCGAATTCATTGAAGAATACAACTTTAGATTTAACATCTTTATTAAACAATTCTAGCAAAGGCAAATACCGACTGTACACTGTTTTAATTATTACATGTCATATGCAACCATTTCTGTATTTAAGTATGCCTTGAAATAAGATATATTTTATCTTATTAATATGTAATTAAGTAATTAGCATAATATGTGTATTTTGTTTTGTTTGCAGAACAGTATATCGCCAGTTTTAAAGCTATTGAACATATATTTGCTTATTGATTTAGTGCATCAACGCAACTGAGTGCATCTTTCGACGCATTTTGTAAAAGGATAGATATTTTCTAGACGAAAACTATTGTGTATATAGTATATGAGTCTAATTAAAGCAGGGTCAATGATCAGTACATGAAAAATGCTTATTAATAAATGCAAACAATTCTCAAGTTTTTGTGTCTGTGTGATCAAGATCGATTCAGGAAGTTTCGGCACCAAACCTGTCCACACCTAGACGAATCGGCACCTAGACGTTTCGGCATCAAACCATTTCGGCATCTTTTTTAAATTTTATCCTAGACGTTTCGGCACCCATTTATATTTGAGTATTATAATGAAGTAAAGAAATTAAATATTTTCTATAAGATCACTTGTAATTCATTTAAAATGCAAAGTTGATTGCCTTAAGAAGCGGTTTTGAGCCTGAATACAACTAAAACATGAACATAAATAGGGCCCATATGATAATCACTTGTAAAACTTAAGTAAATATGACTTTTATATTATATTGTAGCATGGTCACTGAAATTTCCTTTGTAATAGCTCAGGTGTAAATCGTTTTATTGAAAATACTTAAATATGTTCCCTTTAACATGTATAAGAATGTATACCTAAGACCAAATAAAAACTGATCTGTATTAATACAGTATCTTTTAATTCTTCACTTTCTCCATATCGACGACAACAGGTATATGACTTGAACAAAGCCTCCACAAACTAACCCATTATTAAAAATCGTCTACATATAACGCATGCGTTATACTTTTCTTGTTTATATTTGTCTTAATAGAACAAAGCACTGATTGTAAGCAATCCCGACAGCAGGGCTAATAATTACGTATGTTTACGTGCATAATTATGATGCGATTAACCGCTTTTGTCGAGTTTTTCTTTTGATATTAATCACATATTGCTGACAGTACGCAACTGCGTATCTGCGTGTAGTAACATAACTGTGCATTTGCGAATAGACAGTTACAGACTGCGTATTTGCATATATACAGTTACACAACTATGTTTTTGCGTAAAGACAGATACACTGTCACAACTGCGTATGTGTACGGAGAATTAAACAACAGCGTATCTGTGTACGGACAGTTACACAACAGCGTATCTGTGTACGGACAATTAAACAACTGCGTATCTGAGTACGGACAATTAAACAACTGCGTATCTGAGTACGGACAGTTAAACAACAGCGTATCTGAGTACGGACAGTTAAACAACTGCGTATCTGTGTACGGACAATTAAACAACAGCGTATCTGAGTACGGACAATTAAACAACTGCGTATCTGTGTACGGACAGTTACTGTGTACGGACAATTAAACAACTGCGTATCTGAGTACGGACAATTAAACAACTGCGTATCTGTGTACGGACAGTTAAACAACAGTGTATCTGAGTACGGACAGTTAAACAACAGCGTATCTGTGTACGGACAGTTAAACAACAGACAGTTACACAACAGAGTATCTGTGTACGAACAGTTAAACAACAACGTATCTGTGTACGGACAGTTAAACAACAGCGTATATGTGTACGGACAGTTACACAACAGCGTATCTGTGTACGGACAGTTTAACAACTGCGTATCAGAGTACGGACAGTTAAACAACAGCGTATCTGAGTACGGAAGTTAAACAACTGCGTATATGTGTACGGACAGTTAAACAACAGCGTATCTGTGTACGGACAGTTAAACAACAGCGTATCTGAGTACGGACAGTTAAACAACAGCGTATATGTGTACGGACAGTTACACAACAGCGTATCTGTGTACGGACAGTTAAACAACTGCGTATCTGAGCACGGACAGTTAAGCAACTGCGTATCTGAGCACGGACAGTTAAACCACAGCGTATCAGAGTACGGACAGTTAAACAACTTCGTATCTGTGTACGGACAGTTAAACAACTGCGTATCTGTGTACGGACAGTTAAACAACAGCGTATCTGTTTACGGACAGTTAAACAACGGACAGTTACACAACAGAGTATCTGTAAACGGACAATTAAACAACTGCGTATCTGTGTACGGACAGTTACAGAACAGTGTATATGTGTACGGACAGTTACACAACAGCGTATCTGAGTGCGGACAGTTAAACAACAGCGTATCTGTGTACGGACAGTTAAACAACTGCGTATCTGTGTACGGACAATTAAACAACAGCGTATCTGTGTACGGACAGTTACACAACAGCGTATCTGTGTACGGACAGCTAAACAACGACAGTTAAACAGCAGCGTATCTGTGTACGGACAGATAAACAACAGCGTATCTGAGTAAGGACAGTTAAACAACTGCGTATCTGTGTAAGGACAGTAAAACAACTGCGTATCTGTGTTCGGACAGTTAAACAACTGCGTATCTTTGTACGGACAGTTAAACAACAGCGTATCTGTGTACGGACAGTTAAACAGCAGCGTATCTGATTACGGACAGCTAAACAACAGTGTATCTGGGTACGGACAGTTAAACAACTGCGTATCTGTGTACGGACAGTTAAACAGCTGCGAAACTGCGTATAGACAATTATATAATTGCGTCCCTTTTTTTCTTCTTTTTTTTGCAAAGAAAGACACATTCTTACACGATTTTCAAGAACAGAAACACGAAACATTATACATAACAGCGTGACATGATTGTTAATCGGTTATTAAATGGTACGATCGTGTACATTTGAGTATATATGTTCACATGAAAAAGAGTGGTGCGAGTACGTGAAATGATGTGCACGTGGAAATGAATGGAAACGGTGAACAAAAGCACTTAACATGAAGTCCACTTATCCTTATTTCAATATTAATTTATTTATTGTTACTGAGATAACAGTGCTTTATTTAAGAAGTTAAAACAGATATACCAAAGTTTTTGTTTAGTTTGGAAAAGCTGGTGTTTACATAAATATTATATGACACTCAAAACTGATAGATAGTTTTAAAAATAAATGCTTTTACAAGTGCTACTCCAGACATAAAAGCCCCGTGTGGTTCACGGTCAAAAACAGGGCCACTGCTTATCCAAACAGAGCGGTAAAATCCCATCGAATTCATGTTCATTTTGTAATTGTTGTCATGTTCAGTAAAGCTCTTGGCATCGTCCCTTTCTGTTTCAGGTGCTACTTGAGTAGTGGCAGAAAACAATGATCGCGTCTCCATCGAAAAATAGAGTGTTTACAACAGAATTTGCAGCAACATCTCAGTTCTGCAGGTGAAATGGTCTAGGCCCATTCTGCATATCTTTATCTCAATGTAAATAGACGGCTGGCCTGATATGTTAATTTCTGTTGGCGCTATATAACATTTTTTATGTTGGTGTGCCGTAAAATCCAATTTGCCCCAACTTCAGATATTAAAAGGAACAAATATCGTGATTTGAAGATGGGGAATTAATTTTAAAATGACGCACCAATAATCGACCTTTGTTTGCACACTGTAATATAGAAAGATGTTTTGAAAATTTTCAGAACTTAGGTTCCACCTCCGCGGTAGCTAAGTGGTAAAGCGTCCTTCTCGCATGCGGAAGGTCGTGGGTCAATAACGCACGCACGCACCCACGCACGCACGAATACATACATCTTAAGTCCACTTTAGAAACAAGAGACATACATGTACGTGATAGCAATGGTACTCAATATACAAAGCTAACATAAATGGTATATTGTTTGTTAGCTTTGTACCACATTATATTTCATGTTCCTTGAATGACATGTAGAACTAAAACGAAAAAAGACCAATGGCTTTAATGGGTTTCGACCCTTTTGACATTATTTGTACAGTAGGTAATGACCTCCCGTGTAAACTAGATGCTTTGTTCAAAATATAAATGCTACTGTATTAAATGTTATCTAACCAATCAAATAAAACCGTTGGGGCAGCTCCAAATAGGACATATAGTTTAATTAACATTGCTGAAGTGATACGGGAAATAAATCCCGAGTGAGAAAGATTCTTGCGATATAGAAACGAGTGAACTATTTTCCGTATCACGACAAAAATGTTAATTAAACTATATAATATATATTCTGTGATGAATTTCTTTCCAATCGTCTTTTGACACAAGTATTCCTTCTTCTGTCACTCCTTTGGCGACAGCGCGGAGTAATATCATGACGTCAATTCGTGACGTAATATCGTGACGTCTATCGTTTAGTTCATAACATTTGCCTACTGTGCTATCTTGCATACTGTTCGAGATAGCACAGTAGAGGAAGGGACATGTTATAGATTTTCTCAAGCTGGGAAATTTCTATAATTCATCACAGAATATATAATATATATTGTTCATCTTCAACTACAACCCAATCACAATATGTCGAATGGATTTTGAGAAGATGTTTGTAAAGTTTTCGATAAACATCTCTATATAAAAAATGTGGACCCTGAGGCGGGGCCATTGTCGTGAAGTTAACTGGTACAAGTAGGATTGAGGATGGTTAAACAATAATTTCTGAAGGAAAACAAGACTGTCGAAATATATTTCGCGATTGATTAGATTTATGTCTGATGAAGATTCGTTTATGAGTTTTGGTGATGACGCCCATCTATGACTTATATTTGGCATACTTAAACTACATTGATCTCCGGATAATTCATGTTAGGTTTAGACAAAATATACCTACGGTTTTCTTAATAAAAGCTGTTTCAGCAAATGTTAACAAACGGACGGAGGACATGGGAAGATTTGTTACCATAGCTCCCTTTAAGAAATATTTCTCAAGTTAGCCATTAACACAACCGAACATTTAGTGTGTTTCGCGATTACATAGCTACATTATTTCATTTATGTTTGTAACACAATGGTTGAAAGAAGGTTTTTAAATGTCTAACATGTGAAACTGGTATTTGACCAAATTAACATATTGTGTGACTGACAGACCGGTGTATTGCTTACCAGTTTAGCAACATCTCTTGAAGAAAAACAAAACAATTAAAAGGACACCCGGCAATCTTGATTTTTTAGGTCTTATCAAAGATCAGCAGAGCTTATGCCCTGGTGCGGTGTCCTTCGTCCGTCTGTCCGTCCGTCTGTTAAACTTTGTAGCGACTACTCCTCTGAAACTACTGGATGGAATTTCATGAAACTTTACAGAAATGTTGCTCATGATGTCTAGTTGATCATAGCAAAATTTCACATTGATGTGAAATTCAAATTGGCCACCAAAGCTAAAAATAGATTTTTAAAAAACAAGTTGGTAGCGACTACTTCTTGGGACTTTTTCTATTTAATTATTTTGATTCGACATTAAACATGGCTGCCAGCGGCCATTTTTGTTTACATAGAGTTATATAGTAACAATTTGTAGCGACTACTCCTCCGAAACTACTTGACGGATTTTCATGAAACTTCATAGGAATGTTGCTCTTCAGGTCTAGTTGATCCTAGCAAAATTTCAGATCGGCCTGGAACTACTTGACGGATTTTCATGAAACTTCACTGGAATATCTAGTTGATCCTAGCAAAATATCAGGTCAGCCGGAAATTCAAGATGTCTGCCGGAGATAAAAATAGATTTTTAAAAAACAAGTTTGTAGCGATTACTTCTGGAAATGATAAAAGATATTGACATGGGATTTTTTCTTAAATGATCAGCATGACATGATGTTGGTCCTTGGCGAAAATCATTTTAATTCGACATTAAACATGGCTGCCAGCGGCCATCTTTGTTTACATAGAATCATATAGTAATTATTTTAGCGACTACTTCTCTGAAACTACTTGACGGGTTATCATGAAACTTCACAGGAATGTTGCACTTGATGTCTAGTTGATCCTAGATATTTTTTTAGGTCGGCCGAAAATTCAAGATGACCGCCATGGCTAAAAATAGATATTTAAATAAACAAATGTGTAGCTACTGCTTCTTGAAAACTATAAGTGATATTGATATGGGACTTTTTCAGAAATGATCAGCGTGACATTATACTGGTCCTTGTTGAAAATTATTTTTACATTAAACATGACTGCCAGCGGCTATCTTTGTTAACATAGAGTTAGATAGTAAAACCTTGTAGCGACTACTCCTCTGAAACTATTGACAGATTTTCATGAAACTTCACAGGAATGCTGATCTAGCTATCAAAACCTATCAGTAGAGCTTCAAGGTCATTGACCTCTTGTTTAAAAACTCGCGTCGCCCCGTTAGTTGTTCTACATGAAGTGCATTTGTAGAATTTTTAATATTAATTATAAGAATAGTATAAGGCAAACTATGCTTTGCATATTACTAACTATTGATAATATACCAATAAAATATGTAACGCTATTGAGGAATAAGAAGAGATCTCCGAAAATGACTGAAACTCAAAATGTTATGTTTAAAGTCAAAATGATACTGGTTTTATAAATCTAGTCATTTATTGTAATGCTTGATAAAAACTTGAAATATTGCCATGTGTCCCTTTAATCTCGCAATTCTGCTAGTTATTAAAACCAACACTTAAAAACATTTGTTAGTGAGGTATCTCCACCTTTAAACATTCTTATTCGTTTCCTCATTGCTTAGGGTTTACAATTTGACCCTTAACCGTGTCAGAGCGCTAACATTTTATCCTTCTTAATGCTGTTCTAAATTAAGAACTCGTTATCTAGGTGCAATAGTACATATGCACATTTTGACATTAAACAGTTTGATCCACGATATAACTGACGTTCTTTCGTTATACATTTGAATTGAATTGAATGTTGTTTAACGGCTCATCAACACAATATAGGTTATTTAGAGCCGTCCCAGAAAGAGAAGGATACGCAGGAAACCGAGAACCTGTCCTACTCATACAGATAAATGTATATATATATGGTTCTTTGAAGTTTTAGCGTCTCCGTGGCCGAATGATTAACGACGTTGCATTGTTAACCTTCGCCTCTCAATGCTACGGGTTCGAATCCCACTGGGAGCTCGACTTGTAACCTCACATATGTTGAAAATGACGTAAAACACCGTACAAACAAACAAACTTTGACGTTCTCCGAGATACGGGACCACCAGGTTTACGTCCCCATCCGACGGACGTGGCTAATGGAAGGTGTCTTGCTCAATAACACACCGACGAAACTTAGTTGCACCGCTCAGGTTTGAACACGGGTCCTCCTGGTTCAAGTCCACAGTGCTATCCACTTGACCAGGCCTCAATAAACGTAAAAGCTTAGCTAGCTGTCGATTGGGTTTTAAATTCCTCGCTTGCGAAACTATCATGCTTCCTACTTGCCAAAACGATAGCTCAGTAAGTAATATCAATAACATAGACAGATTCGATTTCTTTTCAAAAATCATGTTATTTCAAACTGAAAAATGAAACGACAGCGTTTTAACTTTAAAGCTACTAAAGCTTTACTTAAGAAGTATCATACACTTTAAACATATTTCATTCAAGTAAAATGGTTTGGCCACACGTTCTTCCAACATTAAGTATTACAATTAACAAGATGGCAATATAATTAACATTCCATAACATATGCAAATACATTTTTTCAGTGAACAAAAAAATAAAATAAAAAAAATAGAAAAGGAAGTTAATAGAATAAGGTTCTAGGAAAGATAAAATAATAATTAACCAATACCGAATGAATGATGATGTGGTTGTAAGGTCATGCTTTGAGCTGCTGTCATACTAGTGTGTATGACCTCTGGTCGTCATCAAATCGTTTAGTATCGTTAATGTAATGTTGAACATGATTAAATATAATGCCAATATCTTCATCCGTCTAACTGTCTTTTCCATATAAGCTTGTGATACGGACGGATAGCATGAAACATACAGGTAGATATACCTGCGTTAAATATAACGGTAGTAGTGTGATTGACTATGTATTGTGTAGAGCAGAACTTATTGACATGTTTCATAGCTTTGAAGTAAAGGAACCAAATATTCTATCTGACCATTGTGCTGTTAGTTTTTCATTACGTGCAAATACTAGTTTTAAGCGAGCATATAGAGACTATACAAGATAAAACACCAGATTATAAATATAAATGGGACAATAATAAAAATATGCAATATGTAGAAATGTTGAATCAGTCGAATGTACAGGAGCACCTTAATTTGATAACAGATGAGTTGACAACTGTGCATAGTAAAAAAGACTTAAATAAAAATTTGGACGAGTTTTATAATATTATATCAGAGGTTTGCAGTCCTTTGTTTAAGAAAGTAATATTTAGTGATTCTGATAAACTTTCTCAGAACAAGCCCGTGCAAAAGCAGTCGTGGTTCGATGAAACATGTGATACAAAACGAAAACAATTTTATAGTAATTTGAATGCATATCGATCTGATAAAAATGACACAAATAGAATAAGCATGACAAATACGAGAACTGAATATAAAAGTACAATTCGGAGACACAAATATGAGCATGATAAAAAACAAACGGAAAAACTAGAAAAATCTCGCTTTAAAAATGCAAAAGAGTATTGGCAGATGTTAAAGGGTATACATGCCCCTAAAAGATCAAACACAATCCACGTTGATACGTTTGCACGCTATTTTCAAGCCATTAATGATCCTAATGACGTATTTTTTCAACCTGATGATGATGTTTTATTCTTTAATGAGATATATATAAATGGTGAGATTCAAGTCATGTTTGAAGAATTAAATTTTGAAATATCTCTGTTTGAGATTACTAAAGCTTGTAAGCAACTTAAGCTTGGAAAAAGTGCAGGACCTGACAAGGTTATAAATGAATTCTTTTGTTATGGAATCGACAGTATTTAACCATATCTATTTAAACTATTTAATGCTGTTTTTAATTTAGGATATTTCCCCGCCAAATGGACTGATGGATACATTGTTCCACTACATAAAAAGGCTAGCATTAATGACGTAGACAACTATAGGGGTATTACACCTTTAAGCACATTTGGCAAGTTGTTCACGCGAATTTTGAATAATAGACTAACCAGATGGACTGAAAACTATAATGTATATGTGGAAGCACAGTCTGGATTTAGGAGTCAAATGGGTACCGTTGACAATATTTTTATTCTGCATGGTATAATAAAGCATGTAATAAATGAGGGTAAGCGTCTATATACTGCATTCGTTGATTTTACTAAAGCCTTTGACTATGTAGTTAGAGATATTCTGTGGTGTAAATTAATAAAAATAGGCATACGGGGGAAGATGTTGGATGTTATCAAATTAATGTACGTATCTGTTAAATCAATTGTAAAACACGGGAATGAGTTGAGTGAAGAATTTATATGTTATTTAGGAGTTCGTCAGGGAGAATGTCTATCACCATTTTTGTTTGCTATGCATTTGAATGACATGGAAGAGTATTTCATAGCTAACGATGTACCCGGAATCACCCTGGGAGATTTTAAATTATTGTTGCTGTTATATGCTGACGATGTTGTACTTTTTTCACAAACCGTTGACGGTTTACAGAAAGGTTTAGATGTATTATATGATTATTGCAATAACTGGAGATTAAAAGTTAACACAAACAAAACAAAAATAATGGTATTTAGAAAAGGCGGCAGTCTACCAAGAAACCTAACATTTGGATATGATGGAAATATTATTGAAATAATAGACAGTTTTATATATAATAATACCATATTTAGGAATTGTTTTTACGTCTGTAGTTTTTTTTTCAACAGCACTTGATACGTTGTCTGGGCAAGCAGGAAAAGCAATTTTTAAATTAGAGAACTATATATACAAGTTTACAGAAATTTCACCGAAACATAGGTTAAATCTGTTTGACAAACTTATAAAACCAGTGTTACAATATGGTTGCGAGGTTGTTTTTTTTTTAAATTCAAATGTTATAGAACGTGTGCATCTAAAATTTTGTAAAAATATAATGGGGGTGAAAAAATCAACTCAAAATGACTTTGTTTATGGTGAGTTAGGTAGAACACCCTTACGACAGTATAGATTGATAGCTATCATTAAATATTGGTTTAAAATATTGACAAGTGAAAATGCTAAATATGTTAAAATAATATACAATATGATGTTAAATGACATACAAAATAACCCAAATAAGCAAAACTGGGCATCTGCGGTACAGATATTACTTGAGCAATTGGGTTTTAATGACGTTTGGATTTTTCAAGGTGTAGGACATACAAATGCCTTCATAACAGTGTTTAAACAAAGATTAACCGATACTTTTATACAAAATTGGAATACACGTATACATGAATCGACTAGGGCTGACACATATTCGTTGTTTCATGAGTTTACGTATAAACCTTACTTAGATATTGTTAAAATAAGAAAATTCCATGTGGTCTTGTCACAACTGAGAATGTCATCACATAGGTTACATATAGAGTCAGGGCGTTGGCATAGGCAAAATAAAACACCAGTTAATGAAAGGACATGTTTCGTTTGTAACACATTGGAAGACGAATTTCATTTTATTTTAGAATGTACACTATATACTGATTTAAGGAAAACATATATAAATCGCCATTTCTGGTTTAGGCCAAATATTCCGAAGTTCATTCAGTTAATAACATGTGAAAATGGAACAACTATAAGAAATCTATCTACATATGTATATGAGGGGTTTAGACTAAGAAATTATATTATCTATAATAATTAATCTAATGTATTACAAATCAATTAGTATAGCTCTTGTTAACCATTGTTTGCTACTAACACTCATAAGTATTAAAATATGTTGATATTAAAAAATACATGTGCAATCAAACCTGTTTTAGCGGTCACGTAAAATGGATAGACACCTGTCTTAAGCAGACGTATATTTAATAGCTCTGCTTTTATCTTAAATTTAATTTAAGTTACATATTATTATCTTAAATTCAATTGAAATTATATATATTTAGTGGTCACGCATTTTTACCGGCCAATTTTGAGCCTCTGCATGAGTGACTATTTGAGACAGGTTTGAGTGTAATAAAAATAAAAAATAAAAAATAAAAAGATACGTGTGTATATATGTATGTGTATATGTATATATTATATATATATGTATGTAATAAAATCATGCATTACATGTTGATATATATATAAATAATCACTCTTTTACTCTCCCAAGAGAACGAATCTTGAACTGAAACACTTCTTAGTAAGTGAGTAATGGAGAAAATGTATGACAAAAAATGATATGTGACAAAATAGACTTTATATGTTGCCATTTATTGCCGTGTGTATATATAATGTATTGTATTGTACCTGTGTACTCATGGACCTAAAGGTCTTTTGTATTTTGAATAAAAATACAAAGTCGCTCATATATGATAAATCAAACGGACATTGCATCAAATAATGTTCGGCGTCCTCCTTTTCATGCCAACACTTTTCACAGCTTGAGTTTTCTTTTATCTTGTTTATAAACAAATCATATTTCAAGTTATTTCATTTGGTTCGTATCCGTGTATGAAATACAGACAAACTGCGACATCCAGAAAGATAAGAAAAATAGGTATATGGGGCAGTTTAAACTGATTTATAATAACAGTTTTAAAAGCAGATTCTGCATCTCGGGTATAGTATTCCATAACGATATACACGAGGGAATAAACAATTTGCTAAATAGCTGTGTTCTTGTTAGTATGGTATGATAAGATACTCAGGCAAATAACCAGCTTTATCTGTATAAGCAATTGTCTCTTTTTTGTTGTATCTTCCTTTGTCTTCTTAGTGTAACCACCCCCACCCCACCCACCCCACCCCACACCCCACACCACACACACACACACACACACACACACACACTTTCGGAATATAAATTATTAATAGAGGTTGAGCGAGTTAATCCTGTGACTATGCGAGCTGCTTCATGTTGATTTTTCTAAAGTGTCTTTTTCGTATTTGGTGCAGTCGTCCCAAACAATAGAAGCATATTCAAATACTGGCCCCAACACACTCACTGTCGTTTTCGTATTTGGTGCAGTCGTCCCAAACATAGAAGCATATTCAAATATTGGCCCCAATACACTCACATCGTTCCTAATATTTTAGAGGCTGACGTAGTGATATTGGTTATATGTTAGTGTCATTTACCGCCATTACTAAGAGTTAAATTCAAGTATACTCAACAAAGTTAACTGGCATATTACGAGGGTTGTTGTATATTTCTTTTGAGAATAAACATAATACCTTCAGTTTTAGTTGGATTAAAATCAACAAGCCACTGTATAAACCAAGCAGATACAATATTAAGATCGCGATTTAAGATTCCCTCAAGATCTGCATTATTACACGAAGCACTTTCAAGAGATGTATCATATGGAAAAAAAATACGAGTTATAATAAGAAGTGTGTCAGCAATGTCGTTGATGTATATAAACAATACTGATCCTTAGACCCCTGCGAAACGTGACCCTGCTCAACCATGGTCAACCGTGGTCAAGCTCTGCCAACCATGGTTGAGCCATAGTTGGCGAAGGTCAACCATGCTTTTGATAACATTGAAATGCTAAAAGACCATGGTCAACCATGGTTTAACGACAAGACCATGGTCAAAGATTGTTGGACCTTGGTTGACCATGGTCACTCAAGGGTTGACCATGGTCAACCATGGTCATTCGTCAACCATGGTCATTCAGCATGTAAGCTATAAACTCATGGTCATTAACAGAGGGAAATGACAAGACCATGATTGACCATGGTTGCTAATCATTTTTGACAGCGAAACCATGGTTGACCATGGTTTAAAAAATGGAGTTGACAATCATTCTGTGACTGGGCAGAAACCCAATCTAACAACTCCAGCAAAAACATCAAATGTCAGTGAAATTTCAGTGAAATTTTGATTAAATTTTACTGTGAAATTTCAGTAGTGAAATTCACTGAAATTAATTGATTGAAATTTCAATGACAGACAGACAGACAGACAGATAGATAGATAGATGCTCACATAGTACATCATTATAATAACTCACCCTACTGAAAATGGAACTGGGATCCCGTGGGAAATAATATAGATAATTAAAGCCTGGAAAAAAAATCAATTTTAAAGATTTTTCCAATGTAATTGGCAAATTGTGCTGTTTTATATCAAAAGACACCACAGGATCACTACCTTGATATATGTTGCAAGTTTTATGAAGATAAATTGATTGTTTTAGGAGTTTGGAAAGAAAAATGGATTATTTTACACTAACACCTGAGTGTGATTCTCACAAAGAGAGCAAATAAAATGGAACACAGTCTTTTGAATTTTATCCACCAACTGTAGATTTTGCTTGCACCATTTATGCTTAAAAGTAAGTGTTTTGTGAGTTTACTTACATTACTTATTGTATCAAAACATCTTATACATACAATAGTTGTATTTGAAAGCAGAATTTTCTAAATGTAGACAGTGGAAACTGTATTTTAAAACAAAACCCCTATTGTCATATGTTTTCGCGGATTTGACCTTGTTTTTTGTTGTTGATAGAAAAATGGTGTTCAGCACTGCAGATATTATTTGATTTCAGTATCATATGCAACATTTCACCACTTCTAAGTGATGTAGACTGAAGGTTATACATTTGTGAATTGTTCTTGAACTGTTGTATTGTTGGTGAAATTTCACTGAGATTTCACTGATATTAAAATTGACCAATTGTGCTGTAATTTCAACAAGATTTCACTGAAACTCACTTTTATTTTGCCCAATTATTTTAGTGAAATTTCACCACAATTTCAGTAAAATTCCAGTGACATTTCACCGAGATTTCACTGTTATTTTGCCCAATTCTTTCAGTAAATTTCACTGTTATTTCGCTGAAATTTCAGTGTACATTTTCACTGGGGCAACACTTAACAAGACGGAATTGACGACTAAAATTGCTTCTGTGCAAACGTTACAACTGCAAGAAGTAGATGGTGCAATATTAGTGCTATTTATCATGTTGTATTAGATGTGTTGTATTAGATCAGAAAACCTTGGTTTTTTGCTTAGTTATTATACCCTGGTCGAACATGGTTTATAACCCTGGTCGACCATGGTTTGACCTTGGTCGACCATGGTTTGTCACCTTGGTCGACCATGGTTTGTCACCTTGACCAACCATGGTTACATTAACACCATGGTTGACCATGGTAGTTCCATTTAACAAAAATGGCAAACCATGGTCAACCATGGTTAAACCAAGGTATACAGACGATGGTTAACCACGGCTGACCATGGTTAAAGCATGGTTGACCGAGGTCTGAGTCTTGAGGGACACCAGCACATGCCCCTTGAATAAATTAACTAGAATCAATTACCTTTTTGGGTACGTTTTGTTGAATAACTTTCGATGCATTTTAGCATATAACCATTAATATCATTTTGTCTGATCCTAAAAAGGAGAACTTTTGATCTATACTCGATCAAATGCCCTTGACACATCACCCACTATTATACATTTGAATTGATTAAAATGTTTACTTTGAACAATTTCGTGATAAGTATCAATCAATTGATAAACGGTAGAATGAATTATATAAGTGTTTATCAACAATCATCAGCTTTCCATTGATTTACGAACACAACTTAATAATGTGGTCTGTAATTTGAGGCTAAGTTTGAATCTCTTTCTTAAAAAGTGACACTATAATAGCAAACTTACATTTGTCTCGAAATTTACATTCGGTGAATGATTAATTAAACAATACTGCAAGAGACTTAGAAATAGGATTTTTTATATTGTGTAAAATCGTATGGCTTATTTTATCCTCACCTATAACTTTATTTGGATTTAATGCAGAAATTATATCTAAAGTTATTTGCATATTTGTAAAAGAGAGTTGTGTTTTAAGACTATGTTCAGGAAGCTGAACAATAACTTCATCCTCGTTTATTGAATAGTAGAAACGAAACAATTAAATTTATCTATACAGGATCTTTCACAAGAATTTATTAAGGGATGGCTCAAAAACGCAAAGGAGGGTGTGAGAGAGAGGTACCTCTCTCGGAAACCGATTATTTTCTAAAACTTGCTTTGAATCGATGCAGTTTGGTGTATATTTCAACTTTAACTTCGAGCAATCTTTTGTAATGAAAATAAAATAATGGAATTAAATGTTGTTTAAACTCATCAACACAGTATAGGTTATTTAGAGCCGCCCCAGAGAGAGTGGAAGGATACATAGGAATCCGGGAACCGTGCCCTACTCTTATTTTATCGAATATATTCCTTTGGTTCTTTAACGAGCTCGGAGGATAGACAGATACACGGTAACGCCCGGTTTACGTCCCAATCCGACGGACGAGGCTAAGGGAAAGTGTCTTGCCCACCGACGAAACTCAGTGGCACCACGGAGGATTGAACCCGCGGCCTCCGGTTACAAATCCGCCGCGCCACCGACTGCGCCACGCCAGCCCTCTGAACATAAAAGAAAACAAAACAGAAATATGCCAGGAATCTTTACTAAACTATGTAGGACATACATATCAACCAATCAATCAGACTCATTGAGATGACCTCCTGGTTCCCTTTGAGTGCCATTGTGAGAAGATCCCCCGATTCTCTGTGAGTGCCCGTCCTCTACAGCCGCTACAAAGTCGAATACCTCAAGAGTGGGACCATCCATGCAGATCGCACGAAGGCTGCTCAAGGTTCTGTTGGACAAGTCGCATGGGTTTGTAGTCTTAACTCTCTTCAGAGTTAAGAAACAATCTTAAAAGAAAGAAAAAGGAAAACGTGATTCAATTGTACAGTTAAGATATAAACAAGTAAATATTTCAAATATTTAAATAGTCATTATCCATCAATAATGATGTGCATGTATGTAGTTTCAAATAAATGTTTAAGTAGTTGCTTTTAATTATCTCATTGTTTCATTTCTCATAACTGTATCCTACCTGCCCTGGAAGTTGGATGAATAAACCCAGCTGCTGCAATTATGTACATCTTTGTAGGCCGATTACTACATAATTCAGCACCTGGTCTGCCTACTGCATACTCCAACACCTGGTCTGGTCTTTATTTTTCGTTCTTCAGAGAATGTTTTACATGACCCCACTCTTCAGTTGTTTTCTTCAAATATATATGGCAGTGTTCCACAAGGCTCTGAACAATACCAACAAAATCAAAAAAAGTGCATTTGGAAAATGATAATCAATATGTTACTAAAAACAAAACCATTAGCAAGTAAGGGAATTCAATTATGACTTATTCAACAAAATAACAATTTCATGGCACTTACATTAAATGTGTGCCATCATTCCCATGGTCTGGCAAGTCTGCTTCTGCATCCCCTGGGAAGCAGGAGACATCAAACGCAACATAACACTGGATGCCTGGCAGGTCTGGAAACGTCTATTCTTACATACCGGATTGAAAGTCTTATCTTTATGGGTAAAGAGAAAAGTCACGCGCGCACCAACATCCGGTTTGCAGGAAAACATGCAAACCGTTAGTAGCTGGCGGCGTCAACGCACAATATGCCTCCGATATGCAAGACAAAATAATCTATCATGGATATTCGGTTCAGATAGGGAATTCCAACCCTCGGTATACGTGTTTTAATCGGATCATCGGCAGAGCCTTGGTTCCGATAAAAACACTTATACCTCGGGTTGGAATTTCCTATCTTCACCGGATACCCATGAACGATTCTTATAATCCAGATTGTCAGTCAGTTTCGTGTCATACAATTTAAATTGAACAAAACAGAATATTATAAAGAAAAACTTGTAAAAAAACATAACTAAAACAGAGTAGAAGTATTTTACAGTAAAATATGAAATCAACTTTACTTGCATTCTTTTTTAATTCTGCTGCTTCACTGTCTTTTGACTGCTTGATATTGAAATCCTGTGCCCTTAAGTCCTCTTCGACTGTCTTGGCAAGCTGACAGAAGTTGATTCCAGGTGTCTGCTGCATCTGTTGGAGCAAGGGTCTCGGTCAGCGGTCCTACAGTGGCATCACGTGTCTGAGAAGTAAAATTAAAAATCTTTTTAAACAGCTTGGGTTGTGGAAATATATTACACGTGTTAATTGAGGTAGTGGTGACAAGACGTCTATCATCATCATGAGTGAGGCAACGCGCTTGTACTTCTTGATGAAGACTGACATACCCGACCCGCACATTATGTGTCGTTTCGCTATACGGCTACTCTCTCTAAGCTTGTTATCATTAATGGTAGACACTTGTAAAGCACTAGGGTGGCTTTGTCATGTGAGCACGTCCTTGGCCTGCTGTAACTTCAGTTTCGAATCTTCCAGGATATTGTGATCAATAATGGTAGACACTTGTAAAGCAATCGGGTGGCTTTGTCTTGTGAGCACGTCCTTGGTCTGCTGTAACTTCAGTTTGGAATCTTCCAGGACAGTCTAAATACATACACAATATGTATAACCAGTACTTTACATATATAACGATATGTTCAAGCTATGATTGTTTATATCATTTTAGTTTGCAATACATTTTAGTTTCAATAATTTTTGACCAAATCGAACATTTATTTATTCTCTTGCTTACCTGCATTTGTTTAATAGCTGCCATTCGGACTGGGTTGTTTTGATAGAAGCGGAATAGCTGGTCTAAAACGTCCTTGAACGTCTTCAAGTACGAGAAGTCCAGGACTGTCTACGATGTGGCTAGAGCCAATCTGTGTGCCACGCAGTGGTTTGACAGCATCGTTGGTACCAGTTCACGTACTTTCACAGCTACTCCATTCTTCCTGCCCAGCATCATGGAGGCTCCATTACTTCCTAACGCACAGGAGGTTTGTGATGGCTGTCACAATTGTGGCGACTGTGCCATTTGCTAGACGGATCATCCCCAGTAACTGTGTCCTGCTCTTCCCTTTTGCGTGATATCTGTTAAAAAAATTCAAGAAATTGTGAACATATACAATCCAATACATAAACAAAAAGCGAGCTGTTGATATTTGACGTACTATACTTGTTTTTTTATATGTATTATTATATTATATATTTATATTTCTTCTCACGCACACAAAGACTAAGAGATCGTTATAATATAAAATGTTGTTTCATTGGAATTATGTTTTAAGGCTTTCGCATATTTACTAACTGTTTGTCAATTCAAGACTGAATTCAATTAAATAGCTTAATGTAATAAAATACTCCTTGAAACATAGGATTTGACGTATGTGTCTTACCTGACATAGACTACCATCTCATTGATGACCTGAACAGCTATCATCAATAAGGATCGAGTAGAAGTCCCTCAAGCAGGGGTGCCTGGCGAGTTTTCCCATGGTTAGTATGGTTAGTAGTGCCTCACTGACAAATCTCATCCACCCTCCCTTGTCGTTATCACTCTTCACCATGTCACTCACTTAGACTGAAATAAATAAACTGTGTTTAAGGAATATATTCAAAGTAATAATATAGCACGGTTCTCCGATTTCCATGTATGCTTCCCCTCTCTCTGGAGTGGCTCGAAATAAACTAATAAATACTGATAAAGGTGATCCGTTAAGAGAATAAAGCAGCAGACTCGGTTTTATTAAGTCTGTTCATGAGAAGTAATGAAAGAAGCAACAACTCTCACGCCCCCTAGTACCGGCTACTTCAAAGCCACCTATATTGGGCTCTTTGGTCCCGAAGGACCAGTAAAAATAACACTACTGATTCGTAGCAAGGGGAGACTTTTTACAGCCCTAAACTGCACTAAACGAACGCTAGTGTGATTGTTAATAAATACTGATAAAGATAACGTGTTGACATGCCTTTCAACAACAATTCATTCATTTGCCAGTCATTTAAAGCAACTCTTAAAGAAAATACGGCACCCTGTCACCGGGTGAACACTATATCCCGGTATCCGGCAATCTTTCTTTTTACCTCCAAAGGGTACCATCGTTGAGTCTTACGCCAGCAGAGGCTATATACATGGCTGGCGTCACTGGTGTTTCGATCGGTGAATATTTCCCTCCCATTTCCGGGCGAGAACGCGAGATTAAGTCAAAAGGATGTACTCGTAAGCTGGCAAGTATATAAAGACAGTAGAATAAATTACGATTACCTTGCATCTGTATATATAATTAAATACTTTTCGACAGATCCTGTGTTTTTGTCCGGTTCTTAGAGTACATGTGATACAGATCATTTACATATTTATTTAATGTATCTAGCAATTTTAAAATGATGAGATATTTAAATTGTTTTAAAGAAATAATAAGGGCTATAGTATTGTTCGTTTAATGAATACCTTTACGATTTTTACGTCGATTACCATTTCTTAATCATAATAGCGCTGAAAACGCCAGCTTACGAGTACATCCTTTTGACTTAAATGATATACTAGTAGACTAGCATTAGTAGATCTATTTTTTTTTATACCTTTATAGGGAATCCGGATAGGATCATCGCAATCTCGCCCTCATATGTAGGGCTAGATCGCGAAAATGCTGGGTAAATTTCGCAATCTCGCCCTATTCTGTAGGACGAGAATGCCAGTTGCAAGTTGCGAGTCTGACATTATCGCCTTTATATAGTAGCTGGCGAAAAGATTGCCGATAAGGAAATTGTAAGGCTCTGTATTTGATCCATTACTGACGATACAACCATACATACGAAAGATAAAGCTATAACTGTTATTGAAACTCGACTCCAAGCAAGTGTAAATGTTTTTTAAATGTTGTGCACTGATAACAAAATGCACATAAATGGCAATAAAACGTGTTTTTTTCAATGACCATAGGATCACCCTAAACTTGAACTAACTTTTAATAACAACTCAATACAAACAAATGAAGCACATGAACTATTAGGAATAGATATAGATCAAATGTTCAGTTGAAATAAACAAATTAACAGTGTATAGGTCAAAGCATCACACGTAACATAACTCTTATGAATATGTCAACCAAGATAAGTTTAGATAAGATAAGAAAATGTACTTCAGTCCATATATATTGCCTTTGTTTGATTACGGATGTATCATATGGGGTCGTTGCTCATCCCATAGTATCGATCGAACACCCTCTCAAAACCGTCAACAACTCATGGACGAAATTTAAGATCTTCCATAAATGATACACTGCACGTTCCAAGATCTCACACGTAGTTTATGATAAAGCATTTTAAATATGCGGTCCACAGGAATGGAATAAACTTCCTCATGAAATACGCCTTTCAAAATCATTATGATAATTTAAAACGTTACTGAAAACACATCTTATGTCCTCAACTGCTATATAATTACAAAAGCATGTATACTATCAGTATGGGTCTGGTACAGCATCAATGGTTTAACGACACAATGTCCTAAGAAATCATAAAAAAACTATATATTTTAAGTGCATATATAAAGTTATAGACTTTCCTACAAAAGTATGTGCTGTTTGTGTGATAGGGTCTGATTGCGTCAATACTATTATGCAAACATCAACTCATATAAATACAATTAAACAGCAATATTTGAAGGTTCAGTGGATCAGCTTGTATGTTTCGTCTGCTGTGCTAGATAACATTGATTACACGCTTACATATATTTTCGGTATATTGTTTTAAAATAATGAATCCTTAATTGAAAACATCATTGTATGACAGCTCAGGAGATCAGCTTGTACGTTCAGTCAACTGGGCTTGATTACAAGGAGGTTAATTTATAAAGAATGTATTACCTACGTCAATCACAGTTTATGCACGTGTACAATGTTCACTTACTTGACGTCAATCACAGTTTATGCACGTGTACAATGTTCACTTACTTGACGTCAATCACAGTATATGCACGTGTACAATGTTCACTTACTTGACAATATGTACTTAATTCTTTAAGTTTTAAATGAAATTCTTAACATTTTAATATTTATATTGTTAAAACATATACAATTGACGAGTTTTAAACATTAGTTTTATATTGTATACACATCACCTAAAGAATAAGTCTTAATCAATGTGTCTCAAATACCACTTTTTTTAGAAAAATCATGAAGTTTCTAGACATATTTTATTATTTCTGTACCATTGTTTTAATCATGTTTGCATAAACTGTAAATATATTTTATTTTGTCTGAGGACCATATGTTAGACTGGCTTGTAGCCAAATATGTTATCCTCTTGAAATAAAGATATTATTATTATTATTATTATTAAGAATATTTCTCCATATGCTTACCAGTGAAATTGACTACATACCATTTGCAGACGGTTACACAGAATGTACCGATACGTGGTCCCGCTTTAAGCGACGGGAAAGCTTATATTAACAAGATTTTATAACGGATATTTCGACAATAAACACGTTTAAAAAATAAATTAAATAAAAAAATGCGGTACGCTGTTTAAAATTACATATTAAATGTTTTAATTTTACAATATGCAAACTATTTAAGCCGAAATTAAGGTTTTATTTCATACCCCAGCCAATCCCGTTTTCGCTTCTTCGAGAAGGGGATGGATGGGGTATGAAAGTTAATACTTAGACCATGTAATGGTTCGCGTATTAATGTTGCATTAAACTGGACATTGTCAGGTCTTCTGCATTAGATAAAAGAACAAAATGCTGATGATATACATTGTTCTGTTAATTAAAAAGAGTCCGAGATTTTTGATAATTTCTAAAAATCATTAATTTGCCCCAAAACAACAATACTAACAGTTTTTAATATTTTTTGTCAATTTATTCATACTTTTAATCACTATCAATGGAACTTTAGACGAGATTTGTTAATTTTACCCGAAATTGTCTAACCTTTGACAGTTTAAATGCATACAACGAACAATTTTGAAAAGCGCAGAACTTTTATCCCATCCAAAATGAAGTAAATTGTAAGACCTTATTTGGCACTGCACGCGTATCTGTAAAGTAATTCTAAAGAAATGCTGACATATGTTTGTTAAGGAATCAATAGTCATGAAAATAATACGAAATAACATTTGTGTGTGAAAAATAAGAAGCATTTTACTGAAATTTCAAAATCTCAATTTTCATTTTATATATTTGTTTATGTTCCTAAAGAATACAGAAACACGAAACATTGTCCAGCTTTGGAACGCAATGTGTATTTAAACTTGTGCCATTATGCGAACTTTAATCATATTGAAATAAAGAAGGGATGGTCCTTAACTTATTTTGAGGATTATTATGTTTAAATGATCACATACTGTTACACATATACATAATTTATACTGCAACAGTTATCACAGTTGAATTACAGTTATCACAGTTGAATTACAGTTATCACAGTTGAATTACAGTTATCACAGTTGAATTAGAGCCAGACATGAACTACTTATTTGTGGTTTGAACTACTTTATAAGAAGGTCTAGTGAAGATTGTCCTAACTGCGTACTAGAATATAATTATCGCCTACGGTATTTTAGTTTAGTACATTTCGATATCGGTCAAACACTATTGGTGCGTAAGAAGAGAAACTAGTGTTTCAACTTGACAATGTATTTATCATGTTTACGTATATATTATCGAAAGTTTACATATAATGCACCTGCTATATATGAACACAATCTGGTTGTGAGTGTATTCAAGTGCTTTTATAGATTTTAAAATTGTGTCTCGACAGTTTTTCCGTGAAATAAACAATTATTTCCGCGATATATTATCACCGAATGCAGTCTTCTGATATGTTTGTTGCAATCGGAAATGGCTTGCCAATTCCTGTAACCAACAATTAATGACAATTACGAAAACCGAAAAGAGAGTTCCAACTGCAATCTTGAGCAGAACCTTACCAGATGCCCCGCTCACCACCACCCAATAGCCATGCACATTTTTGCAATATAGTATATTGGGAAGGTCCGTTACTAATGTTGTTAGAACGTGTGGCCCAACCCGCTTGCATAATATATGGCAATAAAAGTTTAAATAAAAAAGATCGCCCAATCATCTGACAGATAAGCCAGAGTATTTTCCCACCCCCCATCACAATATTTTGCCGAATTATGTGTTGACTACCACCACCTACCACCCATCCCCACCCTTTCCCCAAAACATAATGATAATAAAATGTGCTTGTGTCCGGAAATGTTCTGTCACAGGGCATACACAACATTAGCCTGTTGACATAGCAATGTATCTATTTTTGTGTTCAATGAAAATAAAAAACAAAATCGTCATAAAAACAATGAAAATATCCTGCAAATCCCCCCCCCCCCCCCACCCCCTACACACACACACCACCACCACCACCACCACCACCACCCTCCACAAACAAACAAACACACACCCCCCCCCCCTACACACACACACACACCACCACCACCACCACCACCACCACCACCACCCTCCACAAACAAACAAACACACACACACACACACACCAACTCACCCCCAGTATATGAAACGTTTCTACGCCACTGATACATTACTGTTTTAGATGTATGTACATTGAGGGCATTACGTGGTCTGAGTATTAACTTTCCTACCCCTTCCAACCACTTCTCCAAGAAGCGAAAACTTGGTTGGCTGGGGTATGAAATAAAACATTAATTTCGGCTTAAAAAGTTTGCGTATTGTAAAACTTAAAACATTTAATACGTCATTTTAAACATTTTTTCGCATTTTTTCAGTAAAAAATGTTTTTAGCATGTTTTATTGTCGAAATATCCGTTATAAAATCCTGCTAATATAAGCTTTCTCACCGCTTAATCGAATTAAGGCGGGACCACGTAATATAAAACCCATGCAATATGTAGAATTTAAAAGACTAGAGTCCTTAAATTCCATGTAATATGTACAACAGCTAGAGTTATGTCGGACAATATTCGTAACCCTAGGATAGGAATTTGTTATGAAGTTTTAGTTGATAAAACGGACGCTTTCGAAAAGCAGTTTGACCTTCATAAACATAATTTGCTTCAGTTTCATATTAAATACGAATACGCATTACAAAAGGCCGAATTTTACGTTTCGATTATTTTTTGTTAAAAAACATGTTCGGTATAGCACGCTCGACGACCTCGGTTGCGTTTTTTTGCTATTACATAACATATTAATTTCAATGTGGATTATGTTTCCAAAAGTAGTACACATATTTTAAATTAAATGTACTTCTGTCACAAACATAAAAACATATGTATTGATAATTGATTTATACAACAAAACTAGCCGAGTCGTCTTGTTTTCCAGAGCAAACCAGTTCATTAACAATAAACAAATCGTACGGCTAATGGGTCTTAGTTACGTGCACATGATTCTAGAACAAAAGATGCATTCGCATTTGAAGTGTCATCCATATTAGACATGTACAACTATTACGGTAAGGATAACGTTAAGAAATAGGTCAATGCTATTTGTTATTGACTTTACATGAACTTGCAGGAAAAAGTGGGTGGTCTGCCTCCACTACAAACAAATGGACGGTCATATATAGTCTGAAATGTTCTGAAAATGACGCGAAACACCATTCAACCAAAAAACACCATTATTATTTTAGAGTTGATAAAACTAGTTGGCATATATGCTATGATATGACGATTTGCATTTTTGCCAACGAGCAGTTATTCGGTATGCTTCGTTTTCTAAGCCTCACCTAATAAAGCTGATTGGCGCTTCATATCGCCTTTGCAAACTGGCTTGATTGATTTAACAATATTTACATTCACTTGATACTTTCCTTTGAAAAAAAAAAATGGCGTTTAAGTTCGAATAAATTTCACTGTTCAAGTAGGCCCGGGACTACTTTAAGTTCGTCTCTGCACGCATAAAAAGTGGATATTCCACTTCAAGGAGGGGCACGCAATGTATGCACGGCATGCACGCACTGAGCTCGTATGCGGTGTATCCCACTGCTGAGTCTGCTACTTTTTTCTCTTGTCTGTGTTTGTTGCTTTTAAGGGATTCACCTTTCAGTATTTATTAATAGAAAATGGCTATAATATTAATACACTGACGGTAGTGGTCTGTCTTTTACTTTTTGATCATTAACATGTTTGCTGATACTATTATAAAGACGGAACAATTATTCAAATACAAGAATTAATTCGCAGTTACTACCGCGTTTAATACCTCATAAACGCCAAAAATATGCGAAACAATTCTTTAATAAATGAGCACTCGCGTATAAGATACACTGTAAAAGAAAACCTAACCTTCAATTGTGGCGGCCTCATTCATTTCGATGTAGAACAACTGATGAGACTGTAAGTTATTCATTTTTAATTTGGGCCTAGATATGAATGACAACATGGCATTTATATTTTAATTCACACACAACTCAATGCAACAATCAATGGGCGTGTTACACCTTCTAGTGGGCATTCGAGGCGATAAGCGCACTTGCTGCACGATTTTTCAGCTTTTCAAAACACCACAGGGGCCTGTATTTTCCATATTTTCGTTAACTTGAGAACATTAAGCTGGATTATGAGTAATTATTGATGTATCACTTCTCTGTACACCATGCAAAGGAATAATTTGTCACGTAGTGTTTGCTACTGATAAGAACAGAAGAAGACGAATACTTGGTTCACTGCCGGTCTTACGCGTACCACCTCCGGATGTAACCGGCTACTTCATGCAGTGATCTTTGCTTTTGGTGGCCATTTGTCGTCCTCCATCGGATCCTCTTGTAGACCTACGGCAGCGATTTTTTGGGCATAATCAAAATGTATATGTAGGGAAAGATCTATTTTAAATCTATTCATCTAATCGCTTCCAATTTTATGAAATGACTGGGGAAACACCAGAGACAGTGTTGCAACATGCTAATGTTATTGATTTAGACATTGAAAGGGAGTATCGACTATCTTACATCAGTCGTATTTTATAGTTTTTTCTAGGGATAACATGTTATCCATCATATTAATGTTGTCTACGAGGTTCCAACAATCAAAAATGAAATCCACTCTACGGTGCCTGTATTTCTGCAGAGACTGAAACCTTTGATCGATCGAATGGCCCCCTAATCCCGAAAGGATTGAAATAGTATGTAACTGGCCTAAGATCCCAGAGTGATGGAACGTCGCATATAATACACCCCTCGACTACTGAGCCGCGGGAGAATCATTACTACACCGTCATTTTCTACGGTGGCATAGACGTGACATGTGAGAAAAATAATTTATCTCGTGTCCACGACTTATTATCTCGTGGCCACGACTTATTTATCGCGTAGCCACGACATAATTAGCCAATTAGAAGTGCTGAAAAATGCACTTGAAATCGCGACTTGGATAGGAGTAGCGGAAACTAGGGATGATCGGGTTTCGAGTGGGTTAGGCGGAGTGGGGTGGGGGTGGGGGAGGGGGTAGGGGGGAAACATAGCTTTAAGTCTATGAATAGACCAAAACAACACAGAAATATGTAAAAAATATCGGGTTTCGAGTTGGTTGGGCGTGGGGGTGGGGTTGGGGGACAACACAGCTATAAGTGTATGAATGGACCAAAAAAACAACAGAAATATGTAAAAAACAACAACAAAAAACAGGTTTTGCGAGGGTTAGGCGGGGTGGGGGTGGGGGGCGGGCAACATAGCTATAAATCTAGAAATGGACCGTAACAACACAGAAATATGTAAAAATAAATAAATATCGGGTTTCGAGTGGCTTAGGCGGAGGGTGTGTGGGAGGGTGTGGGGAGGGGGGGGTGGGGTAAGTGGGGGAAACATAGCTATAAGTCTGTGAATAGACCAAAACAACACAGAAATATGTAAAAACAAAACAAAAAACTTCGGGTTTCGAGTGGGTTAGGCGGGGTGGGTGGGGGCGGGGGAGAGGGGCAGGCAAGTTTAATTTTTTGTATTCAATGTTTGTATTTTTGTTTGTTTTGTTTTATTAAAAGGTCCTATTCTTTAATATTTTATTAACATTTTAGTGCTCCGTGATTTTTTCTGAAGTCATCAATTTCAACTTAAAAGCAAGGAAGTGTTCGTCTACTTATTGATATTTATCATAGTTTTCCTTGTTCAATATTTATAAAATTTCATAATTGTAATTTTGGAATACTAGTGACAATGCATTTTTGTGTGTGTATTTTTGCCGAAGATTTTGCTTTTATTTAGGAATTCCCGAAATGCAGTTACGAAATACAGACGTCACATTTTGGACTGCTCCGTAGATGGGTTTCTCGCCTTATTATATCATTCATTGTAACGTAAATAGACTTGGTATCGATGTTTTGTTTAAATCATTTGATTTCTTATGAGTTGGATTACAACGTAAATGCATCTTAAAGGTTTACGTCAATAAATGAGTGCGATATCGAAAATGTCCACGTATTATTTGAACAGCCTGATAGTGGTAAACAATGTGGGCGATATTTGTTATGCAAAACGTTGCTCGAAGATATGATTATCCTGCAATGACTCATTTTACAGCACAACAACTTGCAAGAAAACAAGGTGCAGACGGTAAATTTATGTTTTTTTAATTGACATGTTTGTACACAAACCCCTTTGAGCCTATTAAATCCTAGGTTGTTATGCAATTGTGCCCCCACTCACCCCACCCTCACCCCTCCACATTTTCTCGTGCTTATTATTTAGTCTTATGTCCTAATCGTTATCGTAGTTAGTTGTTGTCTATTGTCCCTTTAGGGTAAAAGCCCGCTCTCATCACTATGTCGTTATACCGATATCACGTAATCGTTTGACACTGCAACGACCGCAAACCCGTCAGGTAACTGGAGAGTATACCCGCATCATTGCTCTTCCGCTTCAATTAACTCCCATACAATTACAAATCGTTTCATTGCTGAAAAAAACAACATGACCATATGACACATAGAATAAGGCTAATGGTCTCACACCTCTATTATCTCCCCTGAAAGCTCACGGACATAGAGACAAAAGGAAAACAGAAAATAATTCTATTTTTTTCTCAATTTTAGGCAATTTTTAATTTGAAAAATAGGTTTTTCTTTGCTTAAGCATACATCTGAAGTGTGAAAGACCGATGATATAGAAAATCCCATATTGATATGAGGTTTCATTCAAATTTTGGAAGTGTTTGACCTAATCACCACATATTCAGCTGGCTAGTGTATGAATTGTGTATTTTCCATAGGGGTCACATAAACATGAGCGAGAAAAAATCCAACCTGGCTAACTGATGTATTTTATTGTTTTAAAGTACTGGTCTTGGCTATACTGACGATATTAAACCAACAACAATGTCTGCTGACCTGCTTTGAAGCTCAGATGTTGGAAAAGGCTGTACAGTAACCCTATGGGAAAATTAATTGAGATGTGAGACCTTATAGACTTAAACTTAAACAATGTGATATTAGTTTGTGCATATGGTTTGTGTGAACATTGTCAGTGTAATACGACTATCACTGGGCTGTACTATTTACGTGAAGTTGCCCAAAGAGGATTTTATTTTAGATATTTTTTCCATTAATGTCACAAGCTTTAACATTTACAATTTGTAGCAATTCAGCAGTTTTGCTGGTGAGAAGATTCCAATTTGAGTTCCAAACCCAATTGTGTGGTATAGTGATAGAGCGTCGGACTTTAGATTGAGAGGTCGCGTGTTCGATTCTCGCCATGGCCATGTTATTTACCCTTGAGCAAGATAATTAATCAACATTGCTTAATACTGGTTCAGGAAGCCATCTAGTGTGATTTATATAAGTTGCAAAAGCTTGTTCCGCAATCGATGTAAAATAAATATTTTTAAACTTAACTAAACTAAACTAAAACCCTATTCAACTCCGCATATCATGTCAGCGTATAATAATAAATGAGTTATTGTAATCTTAGCATAAACTATAAATATATGAAACTTTCTAATCGAGTTAAATATCGTTTAACATAATATAAACATTAACATTTTGATTTGGTTAGAATAAAAAAAAACACAAAGCGCCTGAGTGTAATGTCGCGACAGAGTGTTTAAGCTTAAAGGAATTTTGATTTTTTCCTTCTTCAGTTGTAGCTTATTTAGGACGCACTATTGAACACCTGGGTCCGTATTTATAAAGCTTCTTAGCAATATCATAACTTAAGTCAAAACTTATCTATTTTTTAAACACATTTTTCTACTGTTTTTAGACATCTTCTTTATAGTTTTAATATTGCTATGGATTAATAAAACCCACAGCTATAAATCTATCTTTAAACAGATGCCGTTTAGTATCGCCGAGAGGTTAATAGGGACATTTGAAAATATGCAAAAATCTTAAATTCTGACTAAAGTAATATTTTCTACTTAAGTTGCTTTATGAATACGGACCCAGCAATGTAACTGAAAGTGACAAACAAAGGTACAATGAAAGAAGCCAACGTTCTTTTAGGCGTGTATTCTAAGCGTGTCTATTGGTTCGTCCTAAATTATGTGATATTAATTTTGTTGGATTTAATTTGTTTTAATATATACAATCCCGTTAGTTGTGCTACGTAATCTTGAAGTTTGAAATCATGCATATAAATTAATAAAATAGTTCAAAGCAACATTTTTTGAATATCTATTGATTATATTACACCAATGATGTATGTAAATCGTTGGTAAAATAAAGAAGAAAACATGAAAACTCATTTAATTATAAGTAAGTAGGTTTAATGTCAACCTGATACAGGATATATGAATATGGGTGCTTATTTTAATATTTCATAACAACTTTAAGATTGCCATGTGTCCCTTTAAAACCCCGTCTTTGAATTGTAAATGACCCCGCGATTCTGTTAATAAAATTGATATGTTGCTTTAATTCTATCTAAGAAATATAAGGACCATATTTTTAAATTTGGAATAATTGATATATTGACTTTCTTTTACTGTTGGAATTCTTAATTTATTAATAGAGATAAATTTATAACCGACCTTATATATAAGGTCAACATTTCACTAACTTAAAAATGGCATTGACAGATAGTTGGTTTGATTTCTTATCAATATTTCAGTTGGTCCTTAAGTTCAAATTTCAATTAAAGTTACTTATGATCGCCTATCCTCGAAAATGACATTGCATGATAGGTTCTCAAATTTATTTCATCTTTAAAATTAAAATTTTCAAATAAAGCGTTTGTTTCAACATGTCTATGAAGGGTTATCATAATTCTTCATAACATCAAACAAAGTGATTTATTGTTAACAAAGAGCTTGCGCTGTTTAATCTTTGATGTTTAATTTCATCTAATGCCGTTTTATATTGGCTCTATGATATTGTTAAAGGCAGAATATGATTATTAAAACGTAGAATGAAACAGTTGACGAAATAATTGGAAGCCTTATAACTTATTGAAATAATCAGTCCAGTCTTAAACATCTCAAATAATGAAAAAAAAAAAAAAGAAGAAGAAATTCAATCTCTCATGTGTAAACTAATATACTTTTACGTTGAATCACATATCCACTGCAATTATCATAAAAAGGTAGCACAGAGTGCCAAATGGTGTATTCATAGTACAGATAGTATACATGTTAACATGTAAACACATGCTAAAAAGGGAGTTTTTAACCTTTGACCGGAAGATACCACGTTTGAAATAAGTTCTACCATTTTTTAATTTTGCATGTATAATTGTCCTAATTTTTAAAAATAAAAATACTTGACAGTCCGCGATTACCGACACTCCCATCAAATAATATCTAATGGAACATCACTGACACCAAATAAACCTGACTGGAGCTTAACGATTATAACATATGGATGACAATACATCTAGTAATTGGGGCTTAATTAAATTTAGTGCAGTAAATCAAAGATATCTGTAGATAGTTGTATGTAGGCCTAGCGTTATCACATTTTGCAAGTTACAAATAAACATCTGATCCAGGCAACAACGTTCGTGATATTTTCTAAAAATTAATTATCGCCCATATACAGCGGTCATTTTCAAGTGGTCATTGAGCTTAACTTGTTCATACGACTATCGAATGACCAGCGGTTAAAATTACCATGCTATGGTCAAGATGGATGGGAGACGGTCAACATACGTGTCAGTCCTACTAAACAATATTTTGTCATGGACATGAACAATGGTAAACAAATTGATCTAGAAAAAAAGAAAGATCGCATTAATTAGAAAAAATAAGTGAATTATAAAACAAATCAGTTCACATGACCGCAAAAATTGACTTTAAAAACTGACTCTAAAAATTGACTGTAAAAATCGGAACTCGAAGTCTAAAACTCACTTCAAGACTCCACTCAAAGACTCCGCTCCAGCTTTTACCCCATGCCGTATTCGACTATCTTGACAGGTATTCCATAATGAAAACCTTCAACGGTATACTCAGTCGAAATCTACTTTAATTTGTTTCTCCTATCAAGGTGAAGTATTCAATTTGGACGATATGTAAGGTCAAATCGGAGATCAGGGATTGTACCAGATACCGGCTTTTAATTACAATTTAAGATGTCACACTCCAAAAACTTCCGATAGACTACTTGAAGTATTTTAAATTTGTATTTAATTTTACTTTATATACGTATAATAGGGTCCGAACTTGATAGGATACATACTGATATGTTCAGCTTACGCATGGTAAACAGTTGCTTCATATGTCACCATATTGGACCAGTGGATGGCACATTTTTTCATAATACTTTGCATATAAAACATTTATTTTTTATTTTTTATTTTACAACTATTTTTTAGACATAAAAAATGACACGGTGAAATGATAACATTTTGGACACGCATTCCAGTTAAACATCTTTTACACATTTAATAGTTCATGAACGTTAAATGACGATACAACTGGCTAATGAGTTTTTGATGCAGATGGGAATGTTACTCTCTCTGGCACACATCTTGATCCCTGACGTACACAGATGATGGGCTATGCCTTTTGAGTTCCGTTCTTGCCAATGAGAGATTTGTGGATAAGAGAAATGACACCACCACCAGCAATTGTGGCTTTGATCAAGGAATTCAACTCTTCATCTCCACGGAAAGCCAACTGTATATGACAGGAGGGGATTCTCTTTACTCTCAGATCCTTACTAGCATTGCCTGCCAACTCTAGAACTTTAGCGGTCAGGTATTTCAGGATTGCTGCGCTGTTCGGTTTTTCAAATGCCTGTGCTTACGCCCGACTGGGAATTGAAGTCCGGCTCTTGCAGTCCCTGACACTGCATTAGCCTTTTCAGAGTCTTTACCAGCTTTACCACTAAGCATATAATATAATATCATTGACGAAAGTTAATGAACCAAAGCTATACAACGAAACGAACTAGTCTACCTATTGATAATTAGTACGTAATGCACAACTATCCATTAGCAATTTAGAAACCTTTTTAATGTAATCATCATGTCAGACCATTTGATAAACGTAGTATGGTGTTACACAGGCAAAGGTATACCACTAATCAATTCCCCTTTCTGATGCACTTGACAATACAAAACCGCGTTATATATTCGCTAGGCTTCCCCGGATGCAATTTTAAAAAATCTTTAAACACTAGATTAAATTCCGTTTTGCAGGCAAATGTATTGTTTAGGGAGAAAATGAATTCAAATATTCGGATATAACTGCTTTTTATTAGGTGTTAACAAAAACACAAACCTTTTCAACCAATTAGTTACCTCAGATTTTCAAATACTTGCACCATTTATTCATGAAAATGTTACTACAAGCGGTCTTCGCGCGTTGACCTATATAGCAACTATAGATCAATAAAACCTACAGTAAACACCAAGTCGCTACTCTCCCTCCCTTTCGGTTTCTTAATGTAGAAGATGTCTCTTCCTAGCCTCAATCATATACATAAACTTAATTTCGAAGGAGGCACACGGCGGCACAGCGCACACACACATGCAATGCGTTTCAATATGCGTTGTCTAAAATTACACTGACGGCAGTGGTCTCCCTTGTCCCTATTGTATAACTGTCATTCTCCCAAAGCGCGTTATTGCCGATACTATTGCGACGGGAAAATAAAGTAAAAGTACAACGTTTTTCGCCGTTTATGCGGTTTAAACGCTTTTAGCGAATAACAAATTTACCGGCTAAACGCCGCATAAACACTGAAAAAATGCGAATCAATTCACATATTATTTTTTGTTATATTTCAGGCAACAACTGGACATACAGAGGCTCAAAGGGTAAGTATGTTAGCTATACATCATTAAAAGCACTGAACGAGTACTCCCAGTTCACTAAACAACCTAAATATTGTTTTCAATAGATTAAGCAATTATTTCGGGTTATTTAAAGGGTAAAACTATTATAATTAACACCACTAAACATATAAATGCTGTACGTATGCATATACTATGTTTGCTAAAGAGTAGCCATTATAAGGTTAAATGTATTGAAAACTAGTACTGGATTATGAAAATTCGCCTTTAAACAAAACATGCGGCCATTACACGACCGATATACCGGCGCAAAAGTCCAGTACTACTTGAATTTGTCATCATATATTATATAAAAGGGATAGCATAAATGTGACAAGTGGCTGCCATTTCTTAATAATGTAGTTTCTTGGTTATGATATGTTTTTTGTTTGTTTGTTGAAGAAGTATATTCCAAAGTATTTGCATCTGAATAAATTGTTTTGCTCTGTAAGCATATACCATTACTCTGTAAGCATATACCATTGCTGAATACTTAACTCGGAATACATTTTATTAGGTATGACACCACCAATTACTTTCCCCATTGCCATCATTGTCAACATGCCACACATTAGTGATTTGCTGCAACTTTAAATCATGTATGGATAATGCGGAAGTTTAAGTTTCATATAGAAAAATAGGGCTCCACTTATAAAATAACCAGAAAAGGTAGGATCATACGTCATGTAAGAACGAATTTGTCTGAGAAAACAGGTTTTCGTGGATAGTTGCTCATGAAGTGTATACATAGATTCTAAGGTTGGCAAATGTTCATCAGTAGTGCATTAAAACCTATAAATTCACTTCGTATACATACAACAACAAAATCGAATAGAAATGGGCTATTTACCTCTACTTATATATGCCTCTATTTATATGCCCATTTCCAATAAAAAAGGAGGGATTACTTTTTATAATAGGAACTACTTTCGACTACACCTCGGATGTTTATATGCACTTGGTGTTGTTAAACCTATAAGTAACGTGCAAATCGTCATGCATATCACATTTAAAATATAACTTAATAATTAGAGCTTCACTATTACCAATTTCGTGACAAGAGTAGTTTTCTTTCAGAACAATTTGGCGTTTCCGTCTAGGGCTTACCAGATACTGGTATGTTAACGAATTCTGTCTGAAAGGAAATTCTATGACCCAACTCTCAGACGTATTATAGCTGACGATCAAAGCTACTTGCATGTCTGGTTCCTATTGATTGCTCAAAGTAGCTCACATGCACCTATTTGTAAATAAAGCTATGCAAACCATTAAAGGGACACTGTCCGTAACTAAGCAGATATTGAGCATAACCAAATAACCGTCTGACTTATATTCAGTGAAATGTATACATGAAAACATGAGCATTAACCCTAAGAAGTCTGTAATAATACATTCGTGAGTTTGAAAAAAGAAGCTTTTAATTATTATTTGTAAATAAAGTGGGACCCACCATATTTACCTTTTCTGCGATCACGTGACTTCCTTTAGCGCATTAGGTTTTGAGCCTAGTATATATTGCTAAATATGTATAGCCGGTTAGCTCAGGTAGGAGCGATGTCCTGCTTTACGCTCACGCTCACTATTATTACCGCGAGTGTAGTTTTAGTTTGGGCTGCGAGTTCAAACGCCCGAACCTGTTATTCTTTTTTTTTGTACCGCGATTAAATTCCGTCAAACAATCTTGCTTTTAATTAGTAAATATTGAATAATGTTTAGTGTGTAATGTTTGCGAACATAATTAGTGTGTTTTATAAGCTAAAAGTTACTGACAGTGTCCCTTTAAAGGTCGAATAAAAAACTAGCTCAACTGAAAAACATAACGAAAAAGGCCAGTCTAATGCAGGTATTGATGTGACATATAAACGTTTTAGTAGTAACAGCATATCAATAGCGTGATAACACGTAATAACAAAATAATATCTTACGGAAAGCCTCGGCTGCCTTCTGTTGGCCTTTTGCATGTGTGCAGTACGCTTTGTAAGTTGTGATGTGAATTTCGTAAGTTGTTATGTGCATTTTGTAAGTTGTCTTCTGCAAACTATAAGTCGTTGTGTGCATTTTCTAAGTTGTTATGTATATTTTCTAAGTTGTCATGTGCATTTCGTAAATTGTTATGTACATTTCGTAAGTCGTTATGTGCATTTTTTAAGTTGTTCTGTGCATTTTTTAAGTTGTTTTGTGCATTTTCTAAGTTGTTATCTGAAATTCACAAGACAATGTTAATATATTTTTTATTTAAATATATTTTTCAATTTATTATCATTATTATTTATTAGTTCCCAACACTGATGGGTGGGGCTACGTGGGGTGGTCTTCTCCCTCATCCCTCCCCATTTCTCCCTTCTCCCTCACCTATCTACCTTCTCCGTCCCTTTTTCTCTCTTCTCTTCTCTCTCGGAGTACTGATAAACCAGGGACGTATTCCATAAAAGCATCGACCGCAAAGACAGAACGTGTACGGCAGACAAGATAATGGTCGATAATAGGTCAAAATTCTTCATGTCAAGATCATTTAATGTTCAATTAAGGATTTTGATAGGATATAGACCGATTATTTTACTCAAAACGACTCTCAGACTATGATAATTCTTCATCAAACTTGTTATTTTAAAATCCTCCCGCCCCTTTCTCTCCCAACCTCCGTCCCCTTGGCTTCCGTACCCACGGCCCCCTGTACCACACCTTCTGTTACTGCCACCTGTGACCCGATCTATTGTTTTCAGACCAAGCTTCATTACACATTTTGAAATCAATTTAATGTTCTAAGAATTTATTGTATAAAATACCAAGCCCAAATTATTTTAAAATAGGATAGTGTCCGCTCCTGGAGCCGCCATTTCTACCGGTGTTGCCTTCAAAATTTATTCCGATAAAGAGTATACTTAACGACGACTTGTAGTTTGCACAAGACAACTTACGAAATGCACATAACAACTTAGAAAATGCACAAGACAATTTAAAAAATACACATAACACCTTAGAAAATACACAAGACAACTAAAAAATGCACATCATAACAACTGGAGAAATGCGCATAACAACTTACAAAAAGCACATAACAACTTACGAAATGCACATAACAATTTAGAAAATGCACAAGACAATTTAAAAAATACACATAACACCTTAGAAAATGCACAAGACAACTTAGAAAATGCACATAACAACTTAGAATATGCACAAGACAACCTAAAATAATGCACATCATAACAACTGACGAAATGCACGTAACAACTTACAAAATGCACATAACAACTTACGAAATGCCCATAACAACTTACGAAATGCACATAACAACTTATTAAATCCACATAATAACTTAACTGCACATAACAACTTACGAAATGCACAAGACAACATATAAAATGCACATAACAACTTACGAAATGCACAAGACAACATAAAAAATGCACATAACAACTTACTAAATGCAAGACAACATAACAAATGCACATAACAACTTACTAAATGCACATAACAACTTACGAAATGCACATGACAACATAGAAAATGCACATAACAACTTACGAAATCCACATAACAACTTACGAAATCCACACGACAACATAGAAAATGGACAAGACATCTACACAGCGTACTGCTGAAAATGCAAAAGGCCAATAGAAGGCAGTCGAGGCTTTCCATAATATCTGATTGTCTGATTTTTGGTATGTATGAAGCGTGTTTATGTTGATTGTGCCTCCAGGTGAATTTGTTATGAAATAGATATGGAGGTTATCAGCGTGTGTTGAAACCTTCGTTTTTAAAAAGAGGCTGCATACGTTGGATGTGTGTGTTTCGTTTGCTTTGTGCTGGTCTCAGCATAGTCCTAGGTTTTCTGTTCTTGGTTGTGAGCAAATATTGACTCCCTATACTTATATTTCAAATAGAGTAATCCGAAAATGGAAACACGTGAATCATTTCAGGTCCCGATCACTGGCACTTGGACTATCCACACTGTGGGGGCATTCGGCAATCGCCGATAAGTGTCGCTACAGCTGACGTTGTTGTGGACTCACGCCGACTGACGCCGATTGTGTTCGAAGGTTACGATTCCATTTCGAACATCAACATGACTCTGGAGAACAATGGACACACTGGTAAGCTAAATAATGTTGCCCAAAGGTGAGAACAATGGACACACTGGTAAGCTAAATAGTGTTGTCCAAAAAGGAGAACAATGGACACACTTGTAAACCAAACAGTTATTTGTAGATGTGAGAACACTCGACACCCTGGTAAGCCTTATGCAGTTTTGAATGCAGTTAGTACGGAAATACTGAAGGAAATTAATAACTAATTAATTAACCGGTGTACAGTACGCATGACTTTCATGTGTATGTAAGTACCTCAATACCGATTCAAACTCACAGCCGCCCCGTTTCCCAATGATCGTTCTAAGTACCCCAATTGCCGACCCATTTTAGTTTGTGGTGTCTCGCATTTTCATATATAACCATGTCAATGCAACTGCTGTTATAAATGCGAGGGGCCGGCATGGCATAATTGACTTGAAATCCGGGTGCACGTCGGTGTGTTCTTGGATAATACATTTTACATTAACCTCCTCCGTCGGATGAGGACGTGAACCGCATGGTCCCATGTTGTGAAGAATATCTTCCGAGCACGTTAACTATAGAAAGGAATTTGTTAGTAAGAGTAGGGTAGGATCCCAGATCATTATGTATCATTTTCCTTTCTCTGGACGGCACTAAATAACCTATATTTCGTTGATAGGCTCGTAATTTAATTCAAATAGCTGCGAATGTTACACTCCCCTTTCGACATCTACATGTACTGCGAATGTTACACTCCCTTTCGACATCTACATGTACTGCGAATGTTACACTCCCCTTTCGACATATACATGTACTGCGAATGTTACACTCCCCTTTCGACATCTACATGTACTGCGAATGTAACACTCCCCTTTCGACATCTACATGTACCGCGAATGTTACACTCCCCTTTCGACATCTACATGTACTGCGAATGTTACACTCCCCTTTCGAAATCTACATGTACTGCGAATGTTACACTCCCCTTTCGACATCTACATGTACTGCGAATGTTACTATCCCCTTTCGACATATACATGTACTATGAATGTTACACTCCCCTTTCGACATCTACATGTACTGCGAATGTTACACTCCCCGTTTGACATCTACATGTACTTATGAAGTAAATGGTTTCAAACAAACACAATATATATATACTTTAACCCAATATACTCGTATATATACTTTAACCCAATATATATATACTTTAACCCAATATATATATACTTTATTATTACATCGCCAGCAAGCCTCACAATCACGCCCGATGCTATGTTGGTAAATACTTTTGTTTTGATTGTATTGAGAAGTGGAGAGAATATATCCAAAATATGTTCTATCTCCTGAAGCATTCATATACCGTGCCGTTTGTCAGAAGTGTGCGTGAAATTATGGTTCCAATAACGTTTGCAATCTATATGATATGCGTACAATTCCAGAAGATTATTCGATATCCGGAAATCGTTAAAAATGTGCACAACACCGTCTGCCATCTCAAAGCATGTCTGCGATATCGATAAATCTTGCTATAAATGAATTAGCAAACAAGCTGCACACGCGTAACATATTATGGAATGGTGCGTTATGTAATAAAGATCGGAAATTCCTCTTGGGAAACATATTTAACAAAGAAATGGCATAAAGTATATAAAGTATGTGTTTCCAAGAAAATGCACAGCTGTGTCTGAAAAAGAGACATTCACGTAAATTACATTTTTGACATTTTATAAAAAATATGGTAATACATACTGAAAAGAGGATCCCTTGGAAGAAACACAAACAAGATATAACAGTAGCAGACTCGGTTTTATTGAGTTTGTTCATGACAGGTAATGTAAAGTGCAACATCTCTCACGCATACTAGCACCGGCTTAAGCGATATTCTACTTAAAGCCACAAAGAATGAGCTTGATGATCCCAAAGGACCAGTAAGTCATAACAATACTGATTTGTAGTCGGGGCAACTTTTTATGGCCGCCACACAGCACGTATTATACCGTCGAATAGACGAATGATAGTAATATAAAGATGAAAGTTATTACTGATAATGAAGAAATACTAATGACGGATTTTGGTTAAATGGGATAACAGATTTTCAAACCTTTTATAAATATGTTACACTACCTTTCCACAGTCGTGATACGAGGTACGTATAAACATGATAAAATTTGAGTATCATCTTTCTTGGACTGGTTATTGTTTTTCTCAGAAATTGTGTCCTCATTATCTATAATCCTGAATCTTGGCACTGACAGCGCAAGCCAGCCCTACAAACTCCACCACTTACCTCACACATGTGAAATTAAATGTTATAAATATATTTCATTTCCGACAAACATGACTAGCTTTATGTTTTATAATCAATGGTGAACTCCTACATTTCAGTACAAGTAGATTTGAGAGAGAAGAATAATATCATCAGCGGTGGGGGATTACCCGGGACTTTTGTCGCAGAGCAGTTCCACTTCCATTGGGGAGCTGTGGACAGCAGAGGTTCTTGAGTCATTCTAGCATTGCATCGTTATCGAAAAACTAAAATTTGTGCTACATGTATACGTGTATTAAAAAGAGTACTTACGCGTTTTGATATACTGAAAAGAAAAAGAAACGCAGGGTGCGTATTTCCGCTATATATTGTATGTTTAATATGCTACTGCTAATCGAATGTTAAAGGGCGACATTAGGCCTGTCCTTTTAGAAAGAAGGTTTAAACAGCACTGAACACACCAATGGTTACCCTTTTAAAGTTTCATTATCGGCAGAATGCGCATTTGGCTGAAGCAGGTGAGCAAACTTAGGCTTTAAATGTTGCAATCACTTAACATTAAATACAGTACTGAACTGGCTCAATTTTTCAAAGAGGAACTTCAGCATTTATGAATTTCTTGTTACAACGTGTACTGTGATTAAAACGTCTACAACATCACAGTTGTGTCCTTTCTCTAACTAACTGCACTTTTTTTCTTTACAAAAATCTTGGGATTTCCTTGGAATATATATGGAATTAAGTGTGCAGTATATGCAATATATAGCGGAAATACGCATCCTGCGTTTCTTTTTCCTTTCAGTATATTTTGGATAATGATGATGGTTAAAGTTTTTGTTTTTCCTATTTCTTAAACCAAATTGTCTGAAAGCCTTGAAACTTGGCACACATGTTCATTATCATAACACAATATTATAGTGACAAGAAACATAACTCTCGTCCATTTTACCTGAATTATCCCTATTTTTGCTGAGATATTTCAGTTAAAATGTTGAATGGATTCCAAATAATATTTTACCAAACATTTTTTAAACTTGGAATACATATTCATCATCATTACATTCACATATGCAACAAGCACCGTAACTCTGTTATGTATTTTACAAGACTTATCCCCATTTTCTACTTATGTTTTTGGTTAAAATGAATGCAGTCATATTCTAAAACTCAGAAAGCTCTATCATTCATTTTACCAGAGTTATCTACCTTTTCTACTTAGATTTTTGTTTACAATTTTGAATTACATTTTTTGAACGTACATTCATATTCCAAAAGCAAATATAGAAAACTGAAACTTGGCAAACATGCATATAATACGTGTAACAAGCATCATAACTCTGCCATGTCTTTTACCTAAAATATCACCTTTTCTGTTAGATTTTTGGGGTAAACGTTATTAAGCAATCCGACGTTCGCAACACTGTTGGTGTTTCTTGTTTACACATTCATGTTTATCGTTTTCTTTATCCAAATTCATCAATATTGTTATCCTTCATTCATTTTATATTTACAGATGCATATGGTTTATCTTGCATCGTTTAATATTTACAGATGTATTTAGTTTACCTTGCATTCGTTTTCTATAACAATTTGCATTTATTTTCTATTTACAGATGCACATTGTGAATTACAATCAAAAGTATGGCAACCTCTCCAATGCCCTGGACAAGGACGATGGTCTGGCTGTACTTGGCTTCTTTTTTAGTGTGTGTAAATTTTTTCAGGTGTATTTATTTAAAGAAATCATGACAATTTGGATCTTTGTATATACCTTGAAAAGGTATATATTCAAGGCATTTACATATTTTACATAAACATCTCAACGTTCGTTTCTTGAATACTCATTTAATTATTTGACTAGGACCATGCTGGTTTAGACACAGACACAAACGTACGCACCCGCGCGCGCACGCACACGTACGCACGCACACAAAAGGTAGATAAAAAAGTCGAACAGGAAATTTAGCATTCAAGGAACACAGTCAACCAAAACAGGAAACACATTTAAGGAAAATCTGGATCTATGAATGTCATACAATAGCTGTGGTATTACAGATAACTATATTGATTGGGTGTACGGGGTGACTTTCTGCGTTTGCCGCAAAGCACAAACTATGCTATAGTGATAATAAAAAACACTTTACCACTTTTAAATTAGTTTGATGCTATGTTTGTTGTATTGCTAAATTATCTTGATCATGTGTATTGATTAATTGCTTACTGATTGTAAAACGATTATAATATGTGTTTCACATCTACTATAATATTTAAATTCTCAACATGATTTACCTGCATTTACTTTTCATGATAGAAACAACATGATTTCAGAAGTCAACAGTGGTTTAATACCTTTTGTAGAAAAACGAAAAGTAATGGTACTATAGAACCACAGCACTCAAATACAATGACACCGTAGATCCGCCCTGTAGAACCAACTAAAATGAATTAAATATACAGTTGATAAATATACAATGAAAATGACACAAACAGTGCTGAAGACAGGTTTCCCGACTTGGAATGGTCAGTATGGCCTACTGGCTAGTTTACATTATGAGGAACCATATTAGACTTATCAATATATTGATATATTTTTTTCAGAAACAGGCATCTGAGAACCGTGTCCTACTCTTATTATAGAATAGATTCATATGGTTATTTCCTCGTACTCTGAGGATATAACATATCGAAAGCTTTAATAAAACTACTTCGGGCAACTCACTTCTTACAAGCAAACTGTATTTTCTGATAGGCACGTTTTTTTATAACTGTTTGTAAGTTTTTCTTCCTCCATTGCCTGACCTCTGTATACAATGTTGCATATATATTTCACAGGTAGGGCGGTTCAATGAACACTTTCAGGAGATCATTGAGCATTTTAATGAAATACAGTTTAAAGGTAAGTTCATAAGTGTAATCAAGGATTACACAATATTCATTCTCTGAATAATTTAATTTTAACGATATTTAACTGCACGAAAAAATGTCCAAAACATCGGATACACAGTTTCTAACAAATTTAGTGTCAGGCAAAAACAGTGTAAATTTTAAAATTAAATGAAATATTCTTGGAACGGGAGATAACTTTCTAATGGCTAAAAGGGTATTTTTAACCCAAATACATTAAACACATCTTTATGTATTCTACGGATATAATCAGATTCCGTTTAGAATCCGAAAATCTATGTCTCTCTACCTAACAACGAGTATGGGATACATTTCCATTTTACTTAGGTTTAGAGAAATGCACAAAGCCTAAGCCGACACCTGTCAGCATTATATCATTTTTGCTAACGAGTTTAATACATTCAGTAATGAATGAGAACGAATGTTAGATTCTATTTATCACATAACTCACATGTATCACATAACAACTTACTGAAATGGTTTTCAGTAACTAGAATCGTCGTGAGAATTCCGTTTCTAAGTAACAGCTATATGTTTCACCATGTATGCCTTCAGGCTTAATTGGTTGACTTTAATTGTTACTTCCAATAGGAGACACATCAAACAAGACCGCACCAGGTTTGGATATAGACAATTTACTAATCTATTTAGAGCCATATAGTACAGTTTAGTGTAGACTTTTAATTCCTATATAATGTACTAAGGAAGAACAGCATATGTGTTAGTTAGTCTGCATTAGTTCTAGATTATTAGAATATATTTTAGTGATTATATCCATTCATTTGTAATTTTACGTCACGATCTTTTAAGGGGAAATATGCATAGGAAGCCTGTCCTACTTTGCATATTGCATATATTCCTATAGTGTTAAACGTGTTCGGTGGCTACTTCCAGTAGGGACCGACCCGTTAACGTCTTCACGCGACGTTAGGGGAAGTGTCTTGAGTAAGGACACATCGAAGTAATCCAGTGGCGCCAGTGAGGCTTGAACAATTATAACCGAATTCAGAGTCGAACATGCTATCCAATGGGCCACCACGGCCCCTTTTAATTAGATAGTTTATTAATGCAATGGGCCTATCAGTGTACATAACCTATCAGTTTACATAGCAATATACAAGCACATACAGACAGTATATATTACAAGGTTTTATAAAAAGCATTTTCACCTAATTTTGACAATGCGCTATATACTGAATTTGATCCACATGGGAAACCTTACACATGTTATTGAAAACAATCATAATTAACAAATGGTGATTTTGTTTACGGAATATCAATTATTATCTCTAGTATTAATAAATACTGAAAATGGTGTCCCTTGGAAGCAATAAACGCAACCAAGAGATAAAAGTAGCAGACTCGGTTTTATTGAATCTGTTCATGAGAGGTAATGTAAAGTACAACACCTCTCACGCCTCCTAGCACCGGCTTAAGCGATATTCTACTTTAAAGTCACAAATATTGGGCCTGATGATCCCAAAGGACCAGTAAGTAATAATACTACTGATTTGTATTGTTTTGAAGCCATGTAGTTAGATACAGATAAATGGAAATATAAAGTCCCTCCAAATGAGATTAAGGTTTCACCTATTATCAGATTATCTTGTTCTTACATGTTTACTTTAACATCAACAATGATGCTAATAAAATGTTATATAAAATTGACCCACGCTAAACTAATCATCGTATTCAGTAACACAGAGTCACTTGTATTATAATTAGATCACCTTTTAAAAGAAAACAATTTGACATTGAAAATTAAATTACCAAAGTCAGTTGATGTGTGCGAAATTATCTCGGAGGTAACCTATATAGTTGATTTTTTTAATTAGTACAATAGAGTTTAGCTCCAGTTTCGTCCGGTAATATGATTCATAAAGCTATATAATTACAATTTAACATAGTTATATTATCAGTCACCTACGTTTTTTCAGGATGGGGCAAAAGAAATGAATTTAAAATAGGTATAAATTAAAGTAAAACAAGAAATGTAGATTTCACAGAATACAGTCAACCATACTTAAAAAATCTAAGCCGCCAAATAACGGCAACAGTATACTACGAAACCGTTTATCAAAACTATATCCAGGTGTTCATGTCATATAATGTATATATGCCGATTAAAAGTATAGTTTTTTCACGGGTTCTTAAAATACCCGTGACTGAATATGCGTGAGTGAATTATGAGTTGGTAACTCTTAATTTGACGCTTGAGTTTTGAGGTTTGGTCTAGCTGGTTAAAGCTATTTATAGTGTATAGAGTTTGGATTCTCAAAATATGTAACTTATAAATACATATACATGTATATATATGGTAAAGAATAGTATACATATTATCGCCAGGTCGCCAGTCGCAGAACATCTCTGCTCTACAGGACGTGTTTTCTCGGATAAATCCCTTTGCTGCATAGACCACAACCCTAATTGGTCAGATCACACTCGAAAATCACGCGAATCTTATTGTGTCCGTCCACTCAACACTATGCAACCGTTTTGAATAAACAAAGGGGATGACATCCGCATCTCCAGTAACAATAACTTATAAAATTCCATGCCGGCTTATTTGTTCATTACTGTGAAATACTGCGATTGATATCAAAATGATTCACCTCATTTTTAATCATTTAATAAAAACGTATATTCTAGTTTATTCCTTTTATGAATAATTTGCATCTATGATCTAGACAACTTAATTACAATATCAACGTGCTCGAGGTTTAAATTTGTTTTTAGAACGTATATACGTTTGAGTTTTTACTAAATAAATTTACTTAACATTTCTATAAAGGATTTCAATTAAAGTCGTTTTAAACAATTTCTTTATGCAACATTTGTCTTTAAATCAATTTATAGATAGTTGTTTAAATAATTACAGTTCATAAATGGAAAAATAGTCAAACATGTCGAAACACTGTAACGTTAGCGTACATTATTTTAACGTCAACGTCAATTTGAAATGTCAGCGTTTTTTAATTTAAAATGTCAACGTTTCACCTACGCGACGTCATAACGTCATTTCCGTTTTTTGAAAGTAAACAACTTTGACGTTCACGACGTTTACTAACGGTCTGAATATTTGTTGCTTTCTTGGCGTTTATAGCGTTTTATCATGCAGATATGAACTTTTCTGCCTAATAAAAGGGTGACCTTTTAAATTTTGCTTTAATTAGGCACTGACCAATAAAGCAAATCAATGCGGAATCCCTCGGCGTTTATTGTACGTAACGTTATCTTACGTCATGCACGTAACTTTGCCTAACGTCATAAAACAAACAAAAAACAACAAGGCGACGTCCTCGATAAGCGTACCATTCTGAGAAATAGGTAATAATAGTAATTCATACAGAAAATATGGATAATCTACATGATAAATAGAATATTATGTCAGTGCCTTTTACTACCAATGGTACTAGATACATCTTACAGAATATATAAATGTAAACACACATACTCCGGTTTTTATTACTTCCCTTGATCCAATTTTCTCCATTTATATATTATTGTAGCCTCATTCATAGTTTCAATTAACTTTGGAGTTGTTTTTACTATATCCTGCAGCATCGATTCTTTGTCTTAGGTATAGAGGTATGGTTATTCACTCACATACTCTCTCTTTATAACTAATAATAAATGTCAGCGTACAATTTTACTTTCATCCAACCAGCAATGTTCTATTATTAGTACTTTTGTTATTTCCCTTGATCAAATATCTCCATTTATTTAATTTAATTTGTTTAGCCTTATTCATTGTTTTTTATTAGCTTTGGAGTTGCTTTATACTTTATCCTGCAGTATCGATTTTAGGTATTAGGTTTTGAGGTAGGGTTAGTGTTATCTTTTTCACATTTTTACTCTCTCTTCATAACAAAATGTCAGGGTACAGTTTTACTCTCATCCAACCAGATATTTTCTTTTATTAGTATCACATTTGGCTCCAGGGTGTCTATTCAAAGTAACCAGTTTCTGCAACACTGCCAAACGATAAGTTGTTTTTTAAAGAGTTTTATTTAAACTGCCGTGTATTTTAGTGTTCTTTTTGTTCGTATTTGTTATTTTCGTGTTTGTGTACCCCTGCTGAAGGTGTAAGCCGAAAGCGCTTGGGTTTTTATAAACTGTAGCACTGTATACATGTTTTTTTCCCATCTATTAATTTATTCCAACATTTTCGTATCCCCTCGGGGATCCAGTGCTTTTTGAAAGGTATTTTGTAGATGTATGTATTTTCTCACCATTATATATATATATATATATATATATATATATATATATATATAAGGAGTTGTTTTTGCTATATCCTGCAGTATCGATTCTTTGTCTTAGGTATATAGGTAGGGTTATTCACTCACATACTCTCTCTTCATAACTAATCATAAATGTCAGCGTACAATTTTACTTTCATCCACCAGCAATGTTCTATTATTAGTACTTTTGTTACTTCCCTTGATCAAAATATCTCCATTTATTTAATTTAATTTGTTTAGCCTTACTCATTGTTTTTATTAGCTTTGGAGTTGCTTTATACTTTATCCTGCAGTATCGATTTTAGATTTTACGTTTTGAGGTAGGGTTTGTGCTATCTTTTTCACATTTTAACTCTCTCTTCATAACTAAATGCCAGAGTACAGTTTTACCCTCATCCAACCAAGTATGTTCTTTTATTAGTATCACATTTGGCTCCAGAGTGTCTATTCAAAGTAACCAGTTTCTGCAACACTGCCAAACGATAAGTTTTTGTTTTTTTAAAGAGTTTTATTTAAACTGCCGTGTATTTTAGTGTTTTTTTGTTTCGTATTTGTTATTTTCGTGTTTGTGTACCCCTGATGAAGGCGTAAAGCTGAAAGCGCTTGGGTTTTTATAAACTGTAGCACTGTATACATGTTTTTTCCCCCATCTATTAATTTATTCCAACATTTTCGTATTCCCTCGGGGATCCAGTGCTTTTTGAAAGGTATTTGTAGATGTATGTATTTTCTTACCCTTGTCGGAAATAGCTACTTTAAGATGACAAACTTTAGGACACGCAATAAGTCGAACATTGTTAGGAAATAGTACAGTACAACTACTTGTATATTCCAACAACTACTTGTATATTGATGATGACTGTATATAACGTGTAAAATTGCGTACATTATATTTTAGATAGTCACGTGACCATACGATCAATGCCGCTCGTGAAGTTAATGCCTGCTCAGTTATCCAAATATTACCGCTACAAAGGTAGTTTAACCACGCCCCCATGCTACGAAAGCGTCACGTGGACATTGTTCAATTCAACTATCGAGATTGCAGAGGAACAGGTGGGTAACTTGGCTGGAGCATGGTTCACTTTAATGCCGATACTCTATAATAACGTACACTAAATTAAGTACGGAAATCATGTTACCTAGCTTTTGCTAACACAACACAGCAGCATTGTATTCTACACTCAGCCACATATTAGTACCACATGGTACCTATTATAGGATACTTATATAAAAGGAGCAGCACATGATTCTTATAAAAACCTTTCGTATAAGAGTTATATAAAGGCTCAACAAATATTTGTTATAATAATCATATGAAAATGTGTGTTTAAAAATGAAGTATGCAATTTATTAGAAATTCATGTAAATATCAAATAAAAGGTTTTATATGAGAATCATATGAGTCTCCTTTTATATACGAATCATGCAAGTATATACTTATTACATATAATAAAAGTTCCTATATAAGGTATATACGTCTTTTCAAATACAGTTAGCGAACTTTTTCACACTGTCCCATATCTGGAATAAAACTTCAACATTTCACGTCATTCATTCACACTATGCGTATTTTGAAATAAACATCTGTCAAAACCACATCTCTATCTAACCTCTGTGCTCATACTCTCCAAAGAAATAATCCTGAGAAACACATTAAAATACTTACTATTCATGACAACAGACATAATACTTTAACATCAGGTTAGATTTAACAATAAGATAAAAACTAACCTTGGAAAAAACACATGCAAACTAGAAAACTTTGGATGTTTTCAAGGAACTATTTTAGCACCCTACGACCCGGAAGTACTTCCTAACTGGTCTAACACCGTTAACAGAACCAAAAACTAGAATTACAGTAGAGAATAGTCGGTTCAAAAGCTCGCCAAGAGCTAATGTTGCATTGTTTTATGTCTTGCTGACTCAAAATAAAGTTTGTCTTATCTTATCTTATCTTATCTTAGAAGGGAGATTATCTAACGCACTTATTATGGAATTCTCTGAAAATTAAAACTAATTATAAAATGCTTATTACATAATACACACAGATGATATTATTTGAAACATGTTTAACCTATTAAATTAAACGCATATATCACACTGAAAATGTATGATAAGCCAATGGTGTGAACATTGTCTAACTAAGACTTTTGCCGAAAACAATATAAAAATGAGATATAGGGTCCTATAGAAACCACAGCGTCCGAACGCAATGGCGTCGTAGGTCCGCACTGTACTGCAAACAAGGACTTGATAATACAATGAAAGAGACAAAAAACAACAGAAAGGGTGGTGAAGACAGGGTTACCGACTTGGAACGGTCAGTAGGCAATAAGGCCCACTGGTTAGCTTGAATCGATTTTATATGCGCACAATCCTCGCTATTATACTGTCTTCAGCGCCCAAATAGACAAATAAGTCGGTATAAAAGTCGAACAGGAAATTTGGCATTCAAAGAACACAGTCATCCAAAAACACGCATTTAAAACAAACAATACTTACATGATAAATTAGTGTTGCGTAAAAAGGGTTGACTACATGGTTAACACTTACATGATAAATTAGTGTTGCGTAAAAAGGGTTGACAACATGGTTAACACTTACATGATAAATCAGTGTTGCGTAAAAAGGGTTTACTACATGGTTAACACTTACATGATATACAGAAGCAAGGTAAGCAACACCACAAACATACAAGTGATAACAATAGGGATACATTCAGTGGCAAAACGTCGGTGGGGATTTAACAATTCAATTCAATTCAAATTCCTTTATTCCAAGATTTTACATGTGAAAAACAGCAATGGATATAATATATAATGCAAGTTCAACTGTAAATGGTAATCGTTAGGACAAATAAAGGTGGTGGTACAGCGAGAGAAAAAGATGATACTGCAGAGCAGAATTGATAGTTTTCACAAAATAGTCTACAATCTGTCGGGTGCATTAAACCTCGCTCACTGTTTTGCAAACTAGTATTGATTGGAATGCGTTCAGATTGAGTTTACTATTTCTTAAAAGCATTCGTTTAACGATTACAGCTTGAGGAGTTCCGAACAGCTGTTTACGAAAACGACCAGAGCGAGGGAGGCGTGACCATTGATATCTCAGACGATTTTAGACCGGCCCAGTGTTTGTTCAGACGAGATGTGTATAGCAGTGAACAGTCTTTGAAATACTATCCATCACAGAACACTATCACCGACGATGGGAATGACGCTAGCGCTTTCAAATGGTCAGCGGTTGCGTCCATGTGCTGTATTTTTGTAGCTTTCATGTTGACATGATCTTTAGCCTAAATTAGGTCCGGAAATCTTTATATCATGCTGAAATGAACATTAGCCGAAAGCAAGTCCGGAAAGCTTTAATGTGGATGAAATAGTTGACACTACATTTGCTAAATGTTCAACCTGTTTTAAACCATAATGAAAAAACAGAAACAAAAAAAAAATTATATAATGGTTTGTATTTAAAGGGAATATAGCGATACAGTAAATTCATTATTATTGTGAGTTCTGAAAAAAAAATGGAAAAGAGTGAAAGCATTATCAAAATCAGATGATAAACAAAGAAGATATGATCATTTGAATGTTCTGTTGAAACGAATGTGGAAGCCACCATTTTGAGAGCTATGACATCATAGTTCTATGACCATATATGGAATATTTATAAATATGAATATGTATTGATTTATAGGAGAAAATGACATAATATGTATGAAAGCTATGTATGCTTAATGGCAATAATGCTTTATTTGACCAATAAAAGATTTTGCATTCATTTTCAGCGATTTTCTTTGCTTTAAATTACATGTATCAATATTCCATATATGGTAATTTGGAACTATGACGTCATAGTATTCAAAATGGCGGTACCCATATCATATTTAGGACAACCTTCAAATGGAAATATCTTTTTGTTTGTCATCCGATTTTGATAATGCTTGTTTACACTCCAGCACCTTCATTTTGTATTTGATCTTTACGAAACTTTGCCAGTGTATTTATATTAATAGAAACTCATATGATTTTGAAAACCAGCCAGATCGGACCAGTAATACCACAGTTATATTCCTTTTTTTGCTAAAAAAATGCCATTTTAAGACTTTTTACACTCTAGCACCTCTATCTTGAAATTAATCAGTGTATTTATATCAACAAACGCTTAGACGAGATTAAAAACCAGCCGGATCGGATTTGTAACACCAGAGTTATGCCCCTTGTTTTGCTGAAAATTGCCATTTTCTGCCTTGTGAAAATTCTAGCACCTTCATTTATTATTTGATCTTTAATAAACTTACACAGATTGTATAATATCAATAAAAGCTCGGATAAGGTTGAAAACCAGCCAGATCAGACCTTTACACCGGAGTAATGGCCTTTGTTTTTGCTAAAAAATGCCATATTCCGACTTCTGAACACTCTAGCATCTTCATTTATTATTCGATCTTTACCAACTTTGCACAGATCGTTAATAGCAATAAAATCGTGACGAGTTAGAAAACCAGCCATATAGAACTGTTTACACCGGAGTTATGACCCTTGCTTTTCTGAAATATGCTATAATTTGGGCTCGTTAGCACGATAGGGCTTCATATTTCAGCGAATCTTTTGCGAACTTTACCAGATTGTTGATATCAATGAAAGCTCGTACTAGTTCGAAAACAAGCCAGATTGAAACATTTACACCGGAGTTATGGCCCTTGATTTTCTGAAATATGCTATAAGTTGTCCTTGTTAAAACGATAGGACTTTCATTTTTCGTCGGATCTTTTACAAACTCTACCAGATTGTTGATACTAATGAATGTTTGGACGAGTTCGAAAACCAGTCAGATCGGGACCGGTAACTTTGGAGTTATGGCCCTTGATTTAGTTTAAAACGTTGTATTTTGCCTCGCTAAGACGATAGAGTCTTTCACCTTTTTTCAGGTTTTCATAACTCTCAATAATAGAGCTTGTTTGGGTGTGTTGCTACTTTCCTTTTAACTAACAACTGATAATGGTATCTACAGTATAGGTACATAATGCATTGTATGCTACACTTATTTAAACGGTGTATACGTTATTATTAAATATTTACATTTATATATATATATATTGTACTTAATACTCGTACTTCATAAAGTTATGATCCAAGAGAGACAACTCTTACATACTAATAACTTAATACGAGTGCTTATGTTCTTACTTTTTATTTCACCTTTACTGGATATTCGGCTGCATAAATGGACATATGGCAATCTTGATTTGTATAAAACTTGTGGCGTCCCGTTCGTCTTTTTTTTCGCATGACTTGCACGTTTGTAATCATTGATATTAATTATTAGAATAGTGGGTTTGCGTATAAGTAGCTTCTGATAATATTGTTCAACAATAATATGCACCGTGTGGTTCCCGGGCAAAGACATAGAGCAACTGCAGATCCCGTTAGAGGGGTAGGCAGAGGGGTAGAACCCCCCCCCCCCACCCACCCAAAATGCATGCTCATTGTATCATTTTTGTTCATGTGCATTAAAGGTCTTCATCATGACCCCTGCATTGTTTCAGATGCCATCTCGCTCAAATCACTAGAGGAGTGGCAGAAAAACAATAAACGTGGCTCCAGCGTAAATGGAGATTTGCAGCAACTCTGCAGTTCAAGGTGAGAAGGTTTTAGGCCCATTCTCCATATTTTATCTCAGTGTAAATGGAGGATGAGCCTGGCGCGTTCATTCCTGTTAGGCGCCATATAACTTTTCATGTGTTAGTGCGCCTTAAAACTCATTTCAATTCAATTCAATTGAACAATAATATACAAGTGTATTTAAACATAGGTTAAAATAACGAAGAAAATTCAAAATTCTAATTTTATTTAATTAATTGCAAGCAGTTTTAAAGTCAAAATGATACTGGATTAATTAATCGAGATGAACGTTTTAATGTTCGATAAAAACGTCAAGATTGCCGTGTGCTCCTCATTCATCTGTCTAGTTACCTGTGTCAGATTTATTCCGATATTTATGCCCTGTATTGAATTACTGTACATTGTGGTTTTGGTTACATATGTACATGATTGTCCATGTTGTTGGGAATCTGGACCTTTTTTGGCCTTCCTTACTACAATGTTTCTACTAAAAGAAACCCTAATTTAAACATGTTTGAATATGAAAAAACATTTAAATAATTATATAATCATATATCGAACAAACACATTCAGACCAAGCCATTTACGTATTGAGTAAATGAGCACACCTATTTTTTTACATTGCTGTAAAAGGAAACGGTTGGTACCGAAAATACAGTACAAAAGTATGTCGTTGACATGGAACAAAGTATTCTGTGACATCAATAGATTGCAATTATTTCCTAATAATGAATCCCTGATTTTTTTTTTTTTAAGAAACTATACTTTGAAACGACACTAACTACATTTAGATTTCGGAAATTGGACACATTCCATCCAGACTGGAAGTATATGTGAAGTATAATTACGATATCAACAGTTCGATAACTCAAAACATTTCTTTTCAGAAAGGTTTGACAATTTCGTTTTGCTTAGTAAATACAGTATTATAATCATTAAATAGTGTAGCAGAAAATAACGAATTTACATCGCCGCCGGCCAAAGACACGCAGTTTATGCAACACATGCATGACATATAGTAAACTCCTCGAAATAAGTTAAGAAACACAAAAAATATCAGTAATCTATGGTGGTGTATTTTTCGAGATAATAATGAATTTTCGCGAAAATTTTATAAAATTTGTAATTTCAATAAACACCTGTGGAAATACAAAAGGAACTTTGGTGATCATGCTACAAGGAATAGATAAACATATGCTACTTAACTGATTCTTTAAGTTATCATGTTAAATGCCACGCTAATGCCCACTTCTGCCATCATGATTCTGGTTTCTAGAGAATTATCGCGATACCCGTATCATGCTTTCTTCGAGATAGTTATTGAATTTTCACGAAAATCTCTCAGTTATCTTGTTAAATGCCGCGATACTACTGATCATGATAGTTCTGGTTTCGCGATAAATAATGTTATTGAGTTAACTATAAATATTTACGAGACAGTAACGTGAATTTTCATGATAATTAGTCAGAATTATTACGAAAACAAAATTTAAAATGTTAACTATTATTCTAACGTGATGACAGAAGTGGGCATTATCGCAGCAAATTTTGTTAGATAAAATTGTTGAAAAGTAAAAAGAAAATGTAACATTATCGCGAAAAATACACGATAAATTATTTAGCTATCTCGTGGCAGAAATATGCCACCATAGTAATCAGTTTCTTAATCTTTAATATTCTGGATTTCATATCAATAGAAAAAGTAAACATATTTGTGTCTCGTAACAATTGTAAAAGAATACAACTAAAAAAAGAGTATGATAATGGACCTTTTGAAACGGCCGAGCACGACACATACGAAATATTGCAGTCTCGGTTTGATAGAGACTGTTCATGAACGGTAGTGAAATATGCTATCTAACGCTCACGCCCTCTAGCCCCGGGTTGGGCAGAAACTTAAAAAATGCAAAAAGACAGTCAATCGTACAATAACAGCACTTTTAAAAAATTTACTCAAATCAAAACGTGGATCTTAAATTATTTTGAGGAGTATATATGTATATATAATTACCAATAAAATGATTGAGTCATCACAAACTTAAAAGAGTTGAGGTATGGGTTTCACGTTTTAGCATGTCAGTGGCAAAACAAGGTCGCTGGGGATTGTCAGTAGCAAAACAAGGTCGCTGGGGATTGTCAGTAGCAAAACAATATCATTGGGTGTTGTCAGTGGAAGACAAAGATCACTGAAGGTTGTCAGTGGCAAAAAAGGTCACTTGGGATTGTCAGTGGCAAAAAAGGTCGCTTGGGATTGTCAGTGGCAAAACAAGGTCGCTGGGTCGCTGGGGATTGTCAGTGGCAAAACAAGGTCGCTTGAGATTGTCAGTGGCAGAACAAGGTCGCTGGGGATTGTCAGTGGCAAAACAAGGTCGCTTGGGATTGTCAGTGGCAAAACAAGGTCGCTGGGGATTGTCAGTGGCAAAACAAGGTCGCTTGGGATTGTCAGTGGCAAAACAAGGTCGCTGGGGATTGTCAGTGGCAAAACAAGGTCGCTTGGGATTGTCAGTGGCAAAACAAGGTCGCTTGAGATTGTCAGTGGCAGAACAAGGTCGCTGGGGATTGTCAGTGGCAAAACAAGGTCGCTTGGGATTGTCAGTGGCAGAACAAGGTCGCTGAGGATTGTCAGTGGCCAAACAAGGTCGCTTGGGATTGTCAGTGGTAAAACAAGGTCGCTTGGGATTGTCAGTGGCAAAACAAGGTCGCTTGGGATTGTCAGTGGCAAAACAAGGTCGCTTGGGATTGTCAGTGGCGAAACAAGGTGGCTGGGGATTGTCAGTGGCAAAACAAGGTCGCTTGGGATTGTCAGTGGTAAAACAATGTCGCTTGGGATTGTCAGTGGTAAAACAAGGTCGCTTGGGATTGTCAGTGGCAAAACAAGGTGGCTGGGGATTGTCAGTGGCAAAACAAGGTCGCTTGGGATTGTCAGTGGTGAAACAATGTGGCTGGGGATTGTCAGTGGTAAAACAAGGTCGCTTGTGATTGTCAGTGGCTAAACAAGGTCGCTTGGGATTGTCAGTGGTAAAACTATGTCGCTTGGGATTTTCAGTGGTAAAACAAGGTCGCTTAGGATTGTCAGTGGCAAAACAAGGTCGCTTGGGATTGTCAGTGGCAGAACAAGGTCGCTTGGGATTGTCAGTGGCAAAACAAGGTCGCTTGGGATTGTCAGTGGCAAAACAAGGTCGCTTGGGATTGTCAGTGGTGAAACAAGATGGCTGGGGATTGTCAGTGGTAAAACAAGGTCGCTTGGGATTGTCAGTGGTAAAACAAGGTCGCTTGGGATTGTCAGTGGCAAAACAAGGTCGCTTGGGATTGTCAGTAGCAAAACAAGATCGCTGGTGATTTAAAGCGAGTTCACGAAGAACACCAAACGTTACTCTCATACGGATCTTATGTAGTGTGTTAATCGCGTCATAATAAAATTCATGTTGTAGTAGTCGTTCTTAAGTGTGTTTTTTATTTTAAAAGTAGATGGGCTTTACAATGGAGGAGTGTTTTTCAGTTTAATATAGAAAGGTTACACACTTTAAAAAATCCTCAACGCGACTTTACGCTCTTAATACTTTGAGAAACATATACTCCATATGATGATACTTGGGAAACATCCTTCCAATCGAATTTGCATGGATTAGTTTAGGATGTGAACATTGAAATGGTTTGCTTTCTCGCTCTTGTCATATATCTTGCTAATACATACTGAAAAGACGACCCTTTGGAAGAAATAAACACAATCAACAGATAAAAGTAACGGACTGTTTTAGTCTGTTCATTAGAGTTAACATAATTTGCAACACCTCTCACGCCCTCTAGCACCGGCTTTAGCGATATTCTAACTTAAAGCCAAAATATTGGGCTTGATGATCCCAAAGGACCAACAAGTAATAACACTGATTTGTATTCGGGGCGACTTCTTACAGCCGCCACACAGCACTAAATAAATGCTAGTGTGAATGTCAATAAATACTGATCCCCTTGAAAGTACAAAAACAAACAAGAGAGAAAAGTAAACCCCCGGCAGCCTTTTTTTGCCACTGATCGTTCCAAGGCGGTAGCCCTATTGTCAACCTGGTTTTGTGTTTGTGACGTCATATGCCTTTACTCCTTATTAACATTGACATTCATGTTTGTCGTTTTGTGTGTTTTTGGGTTTACTGTGTTCTGTGAAAGCTACATTTCCTGTTCGTCACCAAGTTATAATAATTGTTTTTATTTTGTAAATAAACATTAAGAAAGCCAGTATGTGTTCTACTGTATTTAAAGGAAATGTTGGAAATATTAAGAAAAAGAAACATTATTATTGGGAGTTCTGAAACACTTGGAAAAGTGTCAAATAGTTATAAAGTCGGATGATAACAAAAGCGGATGATAAAAAAAGAACATATAACAGTTTGAAGGCTCCTCTGAAACACACAAGGAAGGTGTTAATTTGAGACCTATGCCATCTCAGTCCTTTATCATCATATATGTAATAGATAGAGTAAGATCTCATCCAGACCATACTCTGTTTTCCAGACTTTATTTTCAATAAACACCTGTGGAAATACAAAAGGAACTTTGGTGATCATGCTACAAGGAATAGATAAACATATGATACTGATTTATAGGAAATAAAAGGTAATGTATGTAAAATAGGTATACTAAAGTGTAATAAATTATACTATGATCAGCAATAAAGGATTTTGCATTATTTTGCAGTGACATTCTCAAGTTGCTTTTAACGATATGTTCTACTGGTTTAAAACGACACACAACTTGTCAGAGGTTTCGTTAATAGTTTACTGCAATAAACGACGCGGTGATATAATAGATAACTTTTTTTTGTGTTTACTGTAATTTTCCAGCACATTTTAGGCTATGTATGAAGGTCGATTGTTTGTGATGGAGGCATATCACTCACTTATTCCTTGGAAGAACCAGTAGGCAAACCTCCTGCGATTCGTAAGAATCGACACTCTCTCACTTACAAGTTGAGTTCTCAGTGGGATTCGAACCCGCAGCGGTGAGAGGCGAGAAGTTTTACAACTCAACGTGGTTAAACAAGGGAGGCGCTACCGGCTTGCGTAGGCGCTACCGGCTTAGTAGATAGCACATTCGAATCTAAATGCTGAGATCATGGGTTCCATCCTCACTAGCGTCACGAAGACTTGTCCGTTGGCTGAGAACATAAACAATGCGATTTCGTGTATCGGAGCAGCCTCTGAAAACGTTAAAGAACTAGATAAAGACCATGGGCCCCGTTTTATGAAACAACTTAAGACCATTTTGATCGTAAATCAGTTTCTTAAATGCTTCCTTATTAATTATAAGTTTCAAATAAACGTGGTTTCATATCATTTTCTTATACATGTGATATTTCTGCACAACGTGCATACATAGTTGTCTACATTGAATGCTTAGGTAAAAAGAGTTAATGATTTTAAAATATGAGACTTATCGTAAGATGTTTAATAAAACAGGGCCATATGAATATACTACTATTAAACAGTTAATGTAAGGTTTCCCTCTTTCTGAGGCGGCACGAAATAACCTGTACAATGTGTTGATGAGATGTGGAACAACCATTCAATAAATAAAGAAGTGCTTAGCTGTATGAAATTACCAGGGGATCATCACCTGGTCCGACTATTCTGGTCCGACTATTAACCATCATACCCGATCCAGCCCCTTCTCCAAGAAGCGAAAACGGGGTTGGCTGTGGTATGAAATACAACCTTAATTTCAAATTAAAAAGTTTGCAAATTGTAAAATTAAAAACACAGTAAAGATGTTTTTAAACATGTTTTACTGTCGAAATATCCGTTATAAAATCCTGCTAATATAAGCTTTCCCATCGCTTAAAGTGGGACCACGTAATGATATTAAGGTGGGACCGCGTAATGATATTAAAGGGATTGATGCACTATTTCCAAACACGGTTTATTTTAAAGGGCTCTGAAAAACTTGGAGAAAGCTGATTTTGCTTTAAAATGCATTTTGTCAATATGACATATATGGTAAAACGGCGCGATGACGTCATCGTTCAAAGATGGCCGCCTCCATTATGTTCTTTGTAAATGTTCAATAGGTCATAGCTCTTTTATTTTTCATGGCATTTTGATAATTCTTTCAGCTTTTTTCAAGTTTTCAGAGCCCTTTAAAATAAACTGTGTGTGGAAATAGTGCATCAACCCCTTTAAGAACATAGGGAGTATGACATAAATACAGTTAAAGGTGTAATGTATTTCCCCCCAAATATTAAAGGTAAGACATGCCTGACATACACTATAAATGACGTGTGTGATTTTTGAGGTGCTTTAACAGTTTAAAGCATATATAAACTGTGAAAAATATGTCATGTCATCTGTATTATACTACTCAAAGCTTGCTAAGCACCAAACCACTCATTTCCAACTTCACACGTTCACCCCAAATACCCCGCGAAACTGTATTTTGTTGGGTGACATGCAACAACACACAAGGAAAGTGTCTTCTCATCAATGTTTAACAATCAAATAATGATTTTTGCATAAATAAATCGCAAAACAAAATTAATTTGTTGAGGTCTATGCATTTGGTAAAACCAGCTACGGTACGCGTAAAATGACGAATTAAAATCTAAAGCAAATTTTGAGTAATATATTTAGGAATGCATGAATGCGACGATGTTACGATTGTACTAAATTAGAAAGTATATTATCGAGCTATAACATAAAAGGAGTGTCAGGATTTTCATGAAGTAAAACATTAAAAAGCGCAACATGGGAATATTTCGCTCATAGAACATATGTACACTACACATCAGTTGTTATTACGTACTTATTACGTACTGATCCTTTTGGGATCATCAAGCCCAATCTTTGTGTCTGTAAAGTAAAATACCGCTTACGCTTAAGCCACTGCTAGAGGTCGTGAGAGGTGTTGCACATTATATTACCTCTCATGAACAGACCTATTAAAACCGAGTCTGCTACTTTTCTATCTTGTTTATATATTTTGCCTCCAAGGGCTCCCCTTCTCAGTATTTATTGACATTCACACTAGTGTTTGTTTAATGCTGTATGACGGCCGTAGAAGGTTACACCGACTACAAATCAGTAGAGATATTACTTACTGATCCTTTGGGATCATCAAGTCCAATATTTGTGGCTTAAAAGAAAAATACCGCGTAAGCCGGTGCTAGTGGGCGTGAGAGGTGTTAAACATTATATTACATCTCATGAACAAACCCAATAAAAGCGAGTCTGCTACTTTTCTCTCTTGTCTGTGTTTGTTGCTTCCAAGGGATCCCCTTCTCAGTTTTTATTATCATTCACACTAGCGTTTGTTAGTGCTGAGTGGCGGCTGAAAAAATAGCTCCGACTACAAATCGGTAGTGTTGCCTGTTCTTTGTTTTTGTGTGTGTTTGTGGTTGACTGTCGTCCTTGAATGCTACTTTTCCTGTTCGATTTGTATATCTATATGTATTACTTGCTGATCATTTTGGATAATCTAGCCCAGTCTTTGCGGTTTTAAGGTAGAATACCGCTTAAGCCGGTGCTAGGGGGCGCGATAGGTGTTTCGCATGATGTTACCTCTCATGAACAGACTCAATAAAACCGAGTCTGCTACTTTTCTCTCTTTTTTGTGTTTATTGCTTCCAAGGGATCACATTTTCAGTATTTATTGCTAATATCAATGTAAGCTTATATTATATTATAAAACTAACCCTTAAATAAACGTATTCAAATGCCTGTACGATTGATTTTCAGTTGTGTTGCATACGAGTAATTTGACTTTACTAAATAAGCTGGGCACCGTTTTATGAAACAACTTACGACCATTTTGATCGTAAATCAGTTTCTTATATGCTTCACTTTAGATTACACTTTTCAAATAAACGTGATTTCATTTAATTTTCTTATACATGTGATATTTCTGCACTACGTGCACCCATAATTGTCTGCAATGAATGCTTAGGTGAAAAAGGTGAACGATTTTAAAATGTAAGTCTTATCGTAAGATGTTTAATAAAACAGGGCCCACTTTTGATCGTAAGTTAATTCTTAAATTCTTTACTTTGATTTACAGTTCACAAATGAACGCGATTTCATTTCATTTCCTTATACTTTTGATATTTCTGCACAAATTGCACATATATTTGTCTACATTGAATGAGGTGCAAAAATGTGAACAGTTTTAAATTTGAGACTTATCGTAAGATGCAGGGTGAATATACTTTCAAGATTTTAGATAATTGTACTATCTCGTACCATGTAGAGTTTCCCGGGTTGCATTTTAAACTATATTTAATAAGAGTATATTAGATGGTTAAGCGAAACGGGTCATGTTGCAGACACTCGTGATACTTGTTTTCATTTTATTCAGCTTTCTCCTTATATCAAACTTTGTTTAGAGACATTTTCGCATCATTGAAACTGGTTTAAATCGCTTGGTGTGAGATGGATTTTAAGAAGATATGGGAGCGCTTTTCTGTTAGCCTGTATAGACATATCTTGTTTAATCCGAACTTTTAATGAGAACGTGGATATACTGTAATCATTCTCCTCCGTTCTTTCGTCCGGACGTCCGGCCGCCAGTTCGTTTCGCTCATAAACTGAACTCCTCGTTCAATAATAGAAAGAGGGTGTTCATATTTGGCATAGCGGCTGCGAAAGGTATCGGATCAAACGTCTGACACCCTGTGATCGCTCTCATGCCAAATTATCGGAACCAATCAGATTGCAGTTCGTTGCATTTGTTACATACTATTAATACCGCAACAAACCAAGTAAAATGTACAGTTTTCCTGTATGCGTTTAAGAAAATAAATTGAATTGAATAGAATGTTGTTTAACGGCTCATCAACACAGTATAGGTTATTTAGAGCCGTCCCAGAAAGAGGGGAAGGATACATAGGAATCCGGGAACCGTGCCCTACTCTTATTATCGAATATATTCCTATGGTTCTTTATCGTGTTGAGGACAGACCGATACACGGGACCGCCCGGTTTAATTCCCCATCCGACGGACGAGGCTAAGGGAAAGCGTCTTGCCCAAGAACACACCGATGAAACACAGTGGCACCACGGAGGATTGAACCCGGGGACATGAAAATAAAAGACTGCTTCAAGTTTATTGACGCGAATTATTATGTTTAACTCTTTGTGTTGTTATTTATAATGTTTGAAACATTCTTATATTTTAGCATTTATTTAGTATTACCTATTAACTTACTTACCTATTAGCCTTAGCTCCCCAACTAGTTTAGTTTATTATCAGATGGGATACGGCGTTATCCGTAATGTGTTCTTTTCTGTTATAGCATGCATAATAACCGTTTTCGAACAATTTATGGGGAGTCGGTTTCGATTTTTATTATATACTTTCCAGTAAAATAGTGGATTTTATGATTAAAATAAAACCTTATATGTTCATTGTTTATATTTTCACCGTTCCAATAATGGACGGATTTTCAAATACCTTGGCACAATTGCTCATCACAACAAGAAGACGTGTCTCGCACAAAATCAAGGTCCGTGGCTCCAAGGTCAAGGTCATACTTACAGGTCAAAATAAAGTGCTTTCGTGTCCGCTTATATGGATGGATTTTCAAATAACTTGGCACAAGTGCTCACCACAACAACACGACATGTCGCGCACAAACCCAGGTTCGTGGCTCTAAGGTCAATGTCACACTTAGAAGTCAAATGTAAAATCGTGTCCGGTCAATAACTCTGGCATTTCTGGACGGATTTTCAAATAACTTGGCACAAGTGTTCACCACAACCAGACAACGTATCGCGCACAAAATCTAGGTCCGTGGCTCCAAAGGCCAAGGTCACACTTAGAGGTCACAGGTCACTTAGGGGGCATTTGTCACTTACAGTGATGATTTACGTCATTTTCGACACATGTAAGGTAGCATATGACGGTCGATTATTATGGTGGAGGCAGACCACCCACCTTTCCTGGGTAGAATCAGTACCATTACTGTACTACTCCACGCCATCCGTAAAAATCGACACTTCCTAACTTACAAGTCGAGCTCCCAGTGGGATTCGAACCCGCAATGGTGACAATTTCTAAGGTTGTTACTATACAATAAAACGAATATTTGTTGTTTTGTCGTGAATATAGGATTTATTTTTTATCTCGAAGTGAGGAAACTCAAATATTTCCACTCGTTCTAAAGCACTCGTGAAAATATAAGTTTATATTCACTCCAATCCAACAAATATCCTCTATATACTATTGCAAAAAAACAACAATAAAATTCAATCATGGTTACCAAGTTTCTATTGCATTTCATTGTTTTTGATAGTTTTGTTGACCAACGCATTGAGATAAAATCAAACGACGTAACTTATTTGACGGTTAACGTCACATGTCTTGATTTGCCACTGGTTATGCACTATTTAATAGTCGTATTTAGTGGAGCGCTGTGGTCTAGTGGTAGAGCGTTGGACCCATAATCCAAAAGTCGTTGGTTCGATTCCCGCCATTGCCATATGCGTTGTGTCCCTGAGCAAGACACTTTATCTGCATTGCTTAGTACTGGTTCTACCCAGGAAGACATCGAGAGTGATTCAAATAAGTTCATAGAGCTTTCGTCACAATCGATGTAAAATAAATAAGTTTAAACTAATAGTCGCACATTTTTGAACGTCAACCAAATCGCATTGCAAGATTGCTGTCAAATGCGTTAGAATATTCTATGTTTCAAACGAAATGTGATTTTTTTTTAAGGTTCCATATTGTATTGTACGGTTATAAAATAGATATGTCCTATACTTCAATATTACAAAAAAATTTCTTTACACCCCTCGAGTTTATTAAAAGATAGTCTTCATCCGCGATGAACTATGCAAACAGTGTAATATTTCTATAATTGGACTATGTGTGTCATGGAGATAGATACGTTTTACTTTTGAGCCGGTGAAACACATGAGGTTCCTCTTCATAACCTAATACAAATGGACGGAATTGAAATCAAATCTCTGTAAAAAAAAACACCAGTAGTCTGGTCGAAACCAGTTTGTCTCATATTCAGTGACCCAAAACATATTTATTGTTTATTTTTAACAGCCAATAATTAAATGTCATTGCAAAATAGCATCCACGCAAGTGCTTAAAAGGAAACTCACGACGGTAGTTTGGCGACATTTGGGTAGTTGTAAAACTTTTGGATACTATCAACTTGCGACGCGCTTCCTGAGGTGTGTTTAATCAGTAATACAGACGATAGAGGGCATCTTACAGTTATGGATATCCCTGGCATTTCTTATAACGGGGGTCTGTACATCCGCAGGTAATTTCAATTTATTAATATTTTGGTAAATATTGTTCTCTTGTAATACGTCAGTCTTCTCGATAAACGTTTTACAGTATATAATTTTGTGTATTTTTTCAACTACTTTTGAAATGGAAATATTTAAGGAAAAGAGGTGAAGAGTATAATCCAGATTGACAACCACTGTTCAATTATTCTCTCCATTGGTCTTTGAGGTAACTGAGCACGTGCTTCACCAATAACATTATATTTACTCCTTAAGCATTTATAACAAATTATAAAGTTCTCTTTAAGGCTGCATTTATTAAAGAAACTAACCCGCCAAATAACGCCACCATTACACTGCACAACTGTTTATCAAAACTCTATCCAGGTGTTCAGGTCATATACTAATGTATGTGTGCCAATTAAAAGTAAAGGTTAATTCATGGTTTCTTAAAATACCCGTGATTGAATATGCGTAAAATTAATTATACATTGGTAACTCTTAATTCGACGCTCCAGTTTTGGTGTTTGATCTGGCTGGTTACAGTCGTTAATATTGTGTCTGTAGAGTTTGAATTCTTAAAATATGTAAGTTGTATATATGAGGTAAGCTATTCCGCCAACAACAGCCACATTTAACAACATATGTACATCGCTTCGGGGTATATATCTCGTCGCCAAGTTTAGAAACGATGTACATATGTTGTTAAATTTGGCTGTTGTTGGCAGAATAGCTTACCTCAGTTATTCTACAATCACAAGCACACATTTGTTTCGTACAAAAAAAGAAATTCGACTTGGTGTCTATGCTTCTAAAATACAACCATTTGAACAAAATATACAATCACGATTTGTATGGAACGTTGCATAGACGACCATGAGACGACGTATTTCATATCCGTTTGACAGATTCTGAAGAGACATGCTTGTGTTGTAATGATTACTGATATGCTGACAAACACGAGTTTAATGTTATCTTTTGCAAGATACATATGTTTCATTTAAGTCAACATAATAAGTACAATCGCGATAGCTTACATGCAGCTAACTGGCTCGTGATCTAAGCGAAGGTAGATGCTGTATGTCCTTAGTTTTTTCAGATGGGTAGTTAAGTAGGAATTTGTTTTCTTTCATGTATACCAGTTGATGAATGCTGTTTAAAGTTTAACTGTTTGTTTTGACACTTCTTTTTGTACTTATTAAAGATGGTTTTAGTCTTTTGGCTGTTACTTGTGATACGCAGGCTTCATAACCGCTGCCCCCAACTAAATTCCATTATGTTTATTTCGCTCTTCGGGGCATTTAATTTTATTAGATACTGGGACCATACGCCGTACGACATGGGGAAGCATATAACTCCATGTCCACCGCCGTATGCATGCCATCTTTGGGATGGTTACAATTGTGTACTATTGATTTTATGAATATTGAGTTCTGCTCAACCCGGGGCTAGAGGGCGTGTGCGGTAGCTAGCATATTTCACTACCGCTCATGAACAGTCTCAATCAAACCGAGACTGCAATATTTCGTATGTGTCGTGCTCGGCCGTTTCCAAAGGTCCATTATCATAATTTTTTTATTATACTGGGTATAATGCAATGTTGACAATCTTTTGTACATACAATTCCGATTTAAAACAATTGGACCAGGTAAACCAAATTAATAAATATGAATAGGAAACAATGTCTGCCTTTTTGCACAAAAAAATAACAACAATAAATAATAAATAATCATATTTTGCTGAAAGAAACTTTTGGAGTCGGACCGATTTGTTTTGGACCGGTTGCGTTTGAGCAAACAAACCTTATTTTAATTATGGCCTGGGCCTGGGTCTTAATGAAGCTGGATCGATGGTGGCGTTATTCAGATCTATATAGTGACATATAGACAGTTAGACATACAAATGTATACATGGAATAACAGAGATCGAACCGAAAAGAACCATCAACCAACAACAGACCAAACCACCGACTTCCTACAGTTCAAACACAGACAAAACGACCACCGACTGACTGACCAACAGAACTTCGACCGACATATTGAACAAGCGATCGACCAATAGACAGTCAAACGAACAACCAGACACCCAAACTTCGGTCGGTCGGTCTGCCTACCCACTGACAGACATACTCGTACAGACAACCGGATATCCGGACGTACAGATAAAGGTACTATGCAGCGTGTATCGAAGCGATGGAGCGACTGTTACAAAGCTATTTTTGTGGTTCATTACGAAAAAAGTAACATGAGCTAAATTTTTAAACGAAATATAAGTCTTTTTTCAACAGCAGATTAGCATATGCGTTTAATGTGTAATTAGTAAACGTAACGTGATACAGTACATTTAGGTGGCGGTTTCGACTTAAGCCGGATACGTTTGATTTACAATGGTTTATGTCTGTATAGTTGCGCACGCATCAACTCCGGATATGACCGTATGTGTCTCGGCTGGCATTCGGGTCAAAGATGGTTATCTATCATCTTCGATATATAAGAAATATGAAACTACAGACGTTTTATAATAACATTATGTAATGTTCTTCTTTAAATAGCTATAACCATAGAACAGTTGTTTTATTATTAGTCTTTTGGAATAATTATGCAAGCACAGATATATACATATACATGGAAATATGTAGATGGATGAACAGATAAATAGACATAGAAATGTGTAGATGGAATGACAGTCATAAAGACATACACAGGTATAAATGGGAGAACAGTTAATAAACGGTGCAGTGTGACGAAGGAGCGAGACTAACCACTCCGATTTATACCGGCTCATGACGAAACATGTACTCTTATTTCCAACGAAATATGTGTCGAAATGTCAGCCTCTGTTTTCAACTATTTACCTTGGGTCCAGACAGCTAGTATAGGGGTTGACTGTGTCTGAAATGAAAATGTCTACGAAAGATTTTAAAGTAAATTATGTGGAATACAGTCAATGTGGTCTATTGTTTTGGTATGTCGGCATTTTACTAGGAGAAACATTGTAATTGTCAGATATATCAGGCTGTCCAAATTGATGTGTCGTTCCCTGGACCCAATTTGGGGTTAGTCTTGATCATCTTCGACGCTTGATTGTAAATACAAACGTCTTGACCGTTTGTAAAGAAACACATTTGACACCGGAAGCAAGTGACCGTAATTATTTATTTTTTATTAAAGTATTTCTGACCATTCACATTTAGTTCATCGATATAATGATGAAGTTTCCTTCTTTGTTTATTTATACCTTTATTGTCTTTCTGCCTTTCTCAATATCTTTAATAGCAGGTGTTTCTGTCAATCAGAAACGATACCAGAATCTCAGCAAAAGTCAAACATGTTTGTCTTGAGCATCTTCGACGCTTGATTGTAAATACAAACGTCTTGGCCGTTTGTGCAGAAACAAATTTGAAACTAGAAGCACGTGACGTAATCTTTTTTTTTTATTAAAGTATTTCTGACCATCCGCATTTAATTCATCGATATAATAATGAAGTTTCCCTCTTTGTTTATCTGTGTTTACTGATAAATGTATTGTCTTTCTGCCTTTGTGTATTTCTTGGATAGCAGGTGTTCCTGTCTCAGCCAATCAGAAACGATACCAGTGTATCGGCAAAAATCAAACTTTGTTCAGCAGGACTGTTTTAGACGTTTGTCTTGAAAACAAGCAAGCGTCGCAGATGATCTAGACTAAACCTTTTTTAGGAGAAATTTGGGGTACGAAAATAGTTATGCGTTAGACATGTTAGATGTTTCGTACCTTATCCAGTGGCCGTTTCGTGCCAGGGGAATTAGAAATTTCGTACCAGTTTAGGGCAGGAAACACACCAACATATTGGACATTTCGCACTATGTAGTTGTATTTACCCACGGATATGGTCTCAATCTATTGTTTTGATGTTTTCTTACTATATTTATAAATCGTGCAATCATTGTATCCTTTTTCTAATTCGGATACTTGGACATGCCAGATTTGACTAATGTATACACATTAAAGAGAAGGAAAAACTCCATTTAAATCTGGTACGTATACCAATAATAAATCTGGGTCCGTATTCATAAAGCAACTAAGTGGAAAATATTACTTAAGTCAAAACATTACGTGGTCCGAGTATTAACTTTCAAACCCCATCCAACCCCTTCTCCAAGAAGCGAAACGGGGATGGCTGGGGTATGGAAAAAACCTTTCCATTAAATCACCCGATAACAACGACCCATTTGATATGTATCCTCTGCTAAAATGTAAATGCGACTTCATTAATCATATCCTGCCTTTAACGAGTTGTCCAAAAACCGATAACGAGTATTGCAATGAAATGAGAGTTTGTAAGTGATAACGTAAAACATACGAACCTAATCTTAACATTTTGTTGTTACTATAGTAGTTTATATCAAGTCAAGGTGCCCCGACTCATTTCTAAAGATGATATACTGATAACGATATACATCATGCGGTATAATGAATGACGAAATAACTAATTATATTCAGTTCGCTGAACTAGTGGTGTGATTTTATATACCACTGTCGTCGTTTTCCGACATACTTAGGCTAATAGACAAACTTAAACCGTAAGCTTACTTCGGCAATAAATGAGGGGTTTCCTCAAAATATATAAAGGGTTAGTTTTAATAACAACTAGATTATCCATCTTATTTAAGCAGTTAAAGAAAAATAAATAAAATTAAGTTGAAACTAAAGTTATAAAACTGAAGACATCTTTTCGAAGAAATAATCGAGACATAGAAATAACGTTTCCGGCGGCGACGACGACAACGGCGACAACGGCGACGACGGCGCCGTCAACACTGGTTAAAGTTTTTTTGGAATATGTTGATCTACGTCTAATGTATTGCTTTTAATACTGAATGTACATTTAATGGAGTAATAACTGACCCGCTGACTAAGCCCCCACCCTACCAGTGACCTTGACCTCCACTTTAAAGACAAAATAAAGTTTTCAATGTTACAGAATTAACCTTTTTGCTATTATTTTAATACGTTATATTGAATATATATATATCATCTACGATATTACTATCAGACTTCGAATGTGCATTGAATTGGGGTAGGACCTAACTCTCTAAATACGCTCCATCCTACCAATTACTTTGACCTTGACTTTAAATACAAGGGAACTAAGGCGATTTTACAGAGTTTTGGGTCATTTTTATGGTATATATCTCGACTAATGTCAAGGTTATTGCATAGAAACTTTGTAAGGGTACTGACTGGGTTAATACACATAACACTCTGACTCAGCCGCCACTCCTCTAGTTTCATTGTCAAAGTAGGCAATGTTACGTGTTTGGTTAATAGTTTTAATGGTGTATACTTCAACTACCGCCTTTGTTGCATTCATTAGGGGTAATAAGTAACTCCCTTACTAAGCTCCAACCCACCAGCTACATTGACCTGGACTTTAAAGGGACACACGGCAATCTGGAAGATTTTATCAAGTATCAATATTAGCGTCTCTACTTATTTATCAAGGAACATTTTGACTTTAAACCGGCTTGCATATTTTGATTTTTCAATTTTCTATGTTATTTTACCAAATGTTGAAATATATTATTGGTGCAGTATTATCAAAAGTCCGTAATATACAAACACAATTCGGTTTATATTATTCTTTTAATTATTATTAATGATTGAAATAATGCATGTTATTTAGAAAAACTAACGGGACGCCGCGAGTTTTCAAAAAATCAAGATTGCCATGTGTCCCTTTAAGGACAAAACACATTTTTCACACATTTAACCATAGTGAATGAAATGCCAAAACTATTGCTTTTGCACTTTATGTAGACATTCACTTGGATTACCTTTAAACTTCATACCCCATATCTGACCTTGACTTATACACTAAAAGACGTATTATGTATTATTGTTTTTAAACGAATCATACTCTCTGTTGGTATTCAAATATTCATGTTCTCTATAATGTACACACCTACACCGCTCTACCCTACTCATCCCAAACCTCCCTGTGAATGAACAGGAACTCGGTAGGCAAGATAGCCTGTGGGTGTGGCCTGATGAATGTTGTTTGCTTGGAGACAAGCATTATCCCAGCAGGCATCCTCTTATGACCCCTTATTCCACACAACAAATTAATACGTGAAAACAGCCAAACAAAATGAAAGTTTCGGAAGCTCAACCGTCTGATTCAAAGTTTATAGAGTTTTGTGTCGAACATGCTATAGCGGATATTAAGCAATATACACTACTATTTCTACTACACTCATGTCATTTCTTACCAAATGTTGGTAAGATGTGTGTATCTTTGGTGAAAAGAAGCAAACAAACACAATTAATATATTAATAAATGCATAAACCCGTGTGGCTAGTATCGTATTCATTACTTTGACAATTGTCTTTGAGAAGGTCCCCCGGATTTCATTGAATTGCGGATTTTATCTGAATAAAGCTGAATTACAAAACAGTTTCCATAGATGAAATTTCAGAAGAAAAAAATGCCTTGACATTGTAACATCAAACCTATAACGTACGCACGTGTCATCCATAGTTTTTGTCCATGTCCTACTCTCATTCAGGCATGAAAGTCGAACAGGATATTCAGTATTCACAGAACAAAAGCAACGCCTTGAAACATTAGTAACTATGACGCAACACAAAAAAAACAAAGTCCAATTATACAATTTACATATGATTTCACAACTCGTGTAATTTGGAAAGGTGTGAACATGTATCATATTATACCAAACTGGTCATTCTTTATTCTGTTTTGAGATTAGGAGAAGGGAGATAATGATGGCACATGAGTACGTTTCAAAACTCAGACAAAACACGTTTTTCTATACACACAATATACCAGGCAAATGGGGTCGGCACGGTGTTGGTATGGTGTCCAAATGGTTTGTTATAGAGTCCTAAGGCCCCAGATATACAAAACCCATGTTACTAAGTATACATATAGACAAGGGGTTCGGCTTCCAAAATGCCATTCAGTGCAGAGAACATGTGTAACTGTACAGAAAATAAACGATTAACATGATAATCTATTTAAATACAGCTCTGTTTCAAGCAATACACAAATTAAAGCATTAATTGTTTTTGATATTGAAAAACAGTAGTTCCGGCAATGAAAATAAAACTATATATTTCACACTTATGAAATACCGCTTTTATTTCATTGCTAAAATCCAAAGCAAAAAGTAATACATGAAATTAGTATATATCCTAACAAGTGTTGGCTTTGAATTGTACATTTATTTGTTTCTATAACGGTCTCAATCTACACATCTCTGATTTGTTTACAGTTCAAAAGTTATGTAGAGCAATTTCCTCGTTTAAATCCATGACCTAAAGCTAGTTTAGATCATAGTGGTGGAATGGCTTTAAGTCAATGCGTATTTCACTACCATAGTTTATATATTTTGGGTAAACGTTATATAGGCAAAACATGTTACAAGTATGATAAGGTCCCGATACAGGAGTTTAAAGCAAGCGTAATCCGAACTACCTGTAAATTTTCGTAACTCAATGTTTACTGACGGGACTGGGAATGTCCGAAATTAAATCGGAGCTATTCATCACGGAAACTAATTTATTTATCATCTAACTAATGTAAAGTCACCGAACGATGCTGTCATGAAACTGAAAAGAACGCGTATAAGCATTTATTTATCCTAGCTGCATTGCACTGGGCCTTTTAGCGAGCATGCCTCGGTTTTAAGTCTCATCCGAAGGACTGGTCAGGTGTGAAATTCTGTTTCAAGTAATTTGAGAATTAATCCCAATTCGGGCCTGGCTGGGATAGAACGGACGATAACTGGATTACTAAACCGAGGTACTAGTCGTTACACCGCGGCGACACCTGAAACTGATAGGTGTATAATATATCAGTCTACATTAAATGCGCCGAGGCGCGAACCTTTTGTTCAAAGCATATCATCATTAGGCCTTGATCCAAAATGTTCGATATTGTTACCAACTCAAGGGACAAATTCTGCCATCATTTTTCGAAAAGAGCAATGTATATAGATTACATTTTTCCATGATAGCAATCTGGAACAGGTAGCTTATGTAAAAAAAAATCGAACATTAATAGGTTATCATTGTAGCGCTTTCATATAAGTTTTTGATGTTCATTTTTGAATGTCATGCTTGTGTGAATAATTATTGATGTACTTTTTAAAGATGCACTTAAGTTTACAATTCATTGAGTTACATAAAGCGTAAATAAGCCCTTTTTTAGCACTGAATTCAGTTTAAAATCTCTATTTTGCGTCAAATTAGAAGTCAATTTACCCCACCCACTATTGACACATTTTTATGCATTTAGTTTAGTTAATATTTTTTCCAATATATGTGTAAACTTGTAAGAATCAGTAATTTACAAATTTCTACATGATTTAAATAATATTATAATATGAATAAGGATTGTTATAATATATTGATGAAATTAAGTTCTAGGCAATGTTCATGGCATTGCACATATGTGTTCAGTAAGCCTGATACGTTGAGACACATGCCAAACTGGAAGTATAAGCCTTCCTCAAAGTAACTGCAACATAAAAAGTATTAACATGTTCTGATATAAACATATATAGCACGGACGACACATAGTCCAAAGGATTCTATATAAAGGAAATGTGCGGTTTAACGTGTTTTTTTTAACAAAAGTCTTTTTTAGGTGTATGCGTCATGGCAATACTTATGATTACACATTTGGATTATGTATTACACATAAATACATGAATTAAACATTGCATATTGCAACGCAAAATCTTAAAAGTTGTCTATTTTAATACTTTTTAATTACAAGGATTTTTACACCTGATTTACCCCACCCATATACAACAAAAAGAAGAATTCTGCATATGAAATGTAAAAATAGTAGTATATGCATTTGCACGAACCATTTTTTTGTTACTGAAAAAAAGAATCGACGAAGATGAATTGATTTGAATTGGGGTTTTACGGCGCACCAACACAAACATGTTAAATGGCGCCAACAGGAATGAACATTCGACCCGGCTTACTCTTCATTAACATCTAGATAAAAATTTGCAGAATGCCTAGAACCTTTCTTACCTGTAGAACTGCAGAGTTACTGCAAATTCTGTAGTAAACACTCCATTTTTCGCTGGAGCCACGATCACTGCCACCGCTGAAGTAGCACCTGAAACAATACAGGTTTCATGATGAAAATAATGAACAAAAATGACAAAATTAACATGAATTCGGGGAAATTTTACCCCTCTGTCTGGATATGCAGTGGTCATAATCTTGCCCGGGAACCACACGGCGTCGACGAAGAAATGTCTTTAGGGTGATACCCAGATCACTGTACTAACTGCTTACCATGGCGACTATTTGTTAGTATTGGTGCAGTTGTTACAATATCACCTGCTTAGGATATGTATCTAGACATAGGTTGTGATGTTCTCCGTACTTGATTTAGAGTATGGAAGGAATTAACCTAGGATAGTAAGCATCAACCCTACTTTTGCGCATGCGCATGCAAGTGGAATGATTATGACCTAAAAAAGAA